>JAGKTI010005486.1:14261-28361 GCA_018397915.1 Birgus latro | reverse complement strand
TGGTAGCAATAATAAATTTTAAAAGGATGTCATCAGATCGAAGGAGTTAAACTGGTGTGTGTGTGTGTGTGTGTGTGTGTGTGTGCGTGTGTGTGTGTGTAAGTTGGCGTGAATGTGAGCTTAACTGCCTTCTTTTTACACATATAACAACAGCTTACCACTCTCTCGTGTTCTTCCTTTCCTTAGCTCTCTCCAAGTATGCTAAACGAAACATTATAATTTAATGTTCAGTTCGTTTCTTATATTAAAAAAAAAAAAATCAGTCATCAAACCTAAGTTGCTTTAAGTTCTCAGCACTCTCGGGAATCTAACACTTGAAGCCAAACCAAAACATACCTGTCCTTAATTAGAACTTATTGAGAAGCACTGTGGTCTGACGGTAAAGCTCTCAGATCAGGTGGGGTTTAAGAGGGCACTGTTTGGGTCCTAGAGGTGGTCAGAGGGTTTTTGTATCATGTGAAATGCTACCAGGGGCGTAGGCCAGTCTCCTACCCTTAAATGATCTGGATTGATGGTGCCGGATCCCTGCGCTTTGATGGAAGTAACATGAGATTGGCAGATTGGCATTATTTTAGCTTCTCTATCATCCAGTCCTTCATTGTCCCATCAGGATCATAGGGGTCCGGGGCTAGGTTACTTTGGGTAGTTTTCTAAGTGGTAGTGTGGATTTCGTAATGCATTCATTTTAGCGATTTATTATAACTTTATACCTCAATATTCTGTTTAATGTCATTCATGCATTTTTAGTACCGGCATACTTTGCATCAATGACATTCAAGAGGCTATTGAGGTGTAATGTGCAGAATAAGTCACTGTAGAAGAAGTGCTACGAAGCCTCCAGTGTCATTTCAATACGACCCATAGTCCTGACATTTAAGGCAGGAGTGACCAGTTGCTCGTCCCTGGGTGGCAATATGAGAAAAATTCGCAGCCCCTCCGCGGATGTAAACCTTTATGGATCGCATCCCTTTGGAGCGCCTAAACCTGCTATTCTTTTCAAGAACGTAATGTCATCACCATCACTACGATGACCCATTGGTTTCCTTAATTCTTGCCTCTTAAAGACGATTACACTTAACTCAGGAAAGACCTCTCGTACTGAAGGGTTTAACGAGAGACACACCTAACCCCTCCAGTTCGAAAGGTCTCTCCCAGGACAGTGAAATCATCTGGCGGTCAAAGTAATGAAACTGAAACAACGTCCTCGGGGTGAAGAGATGAACAGGAACAGAACCTCAATTGAAATTGCAGGAAACAAACTCACCTGGAATATAACAAACAGATCTCCAGCTGGAGGATATGGTCAGGGATCAGGTATATTTGGTATGGCTTAATACTGTGAAACCTGGGCACTTCGATAATCAAAAAAGGAAAAATAAGAAAATGAGAAAATCATTAGCTACAAAATTCAGAGAGAAATTATGGGACCCCTTTAGGTATCTCCAAATCTCTGGCATTGGAAGGCTGATGAAATGTCTAATATCGTGGGTTATAGATTCTGTGATAGTCTTAAAATTAAATGTTCTCTTGGTAACGTATCCTAAATTTGCAAATGAAGTAATGTTAGCTTTGCATTTTTGCTTTGTAACGAATGGGAAGATTTCTGTAATGAATTCTTTTACTCTGATGACGTACTTTTTGTTTTTTATAATCATGCTGTTACCAGTCGATTTAGTCAACTTTGAGAGGGGATGATTATGTCTACCTCTTACCCCTCCACCTAGAAGTCTCCGTAATTTGAATCCAGTCGTATGAGGATGGTCAGGATAAAATACAAAGACATCCTCTAGGTGAACGAGTTTACTGTAGATGGGAGAAATATGGATCCTTAAGAACCATATGTGAAATCTACAAAAACTTTCATGAAAACAATGACTCCCTCCTGATTTTTCCCATTAACGTAACGAAACTATCCCACCCCCACCAGACCCCTTTTGTCATTGCCCAAGGTTCCACTGTTCTCAGCCGTAGGGACTAATGTCACACATTTACCACTTTGCCTTTTATGTTCTAGGTTGCCCTGGGACAAGAAACTCCATTACCTACGCATGTTGCCCGGAACCGTATGTAGACGTAACATTCGCAATAGTCATACGGAGGCGCACCCTATATTATTTCTGCAACTTAATTCTACCTTGTGTGCTGATAGCGTCTATGGCCGTCCTGGGGTTCACTCTGCCCCCGGACTGTGGCGAGAAACTCTCTCTAGGTAACCAAATCTTTTAGCCCCATTGGACAATCACTTCCTTCCACTGTTATGACTAGATATTGTAACGTCTCTCTTTTATGAGTTCTCTAATCCTTGTTTATTATTAATTATTATTATTATGAGTATAAATTCTTATGGTTTTTTATACTAATTTTATATATTTCCTTATTTATATTCTACTGTACCCGTATATTAGTATTTGATATTCTAGTGTTTAGCTTGGTAATGACGGGATTTTGACTGATTGTCCGTGATTACCGATGGTTATGACTGAGCAGTTTTGCCCAACAACGGGGGCAGGTAACACCGATTTCTCACGCCGGAAGACAGTGTTTTAAGGATCTCCTGAGGTGGTGAACTACTTGAACTAGGAGCCAGAGGGGAACAACTCTTGTGATTCAAAAGAAAAAAGATTTATCTCTATCAGTTCATCCTATGAAAGATTATTCCTGGCTCCTGGTAGCTTTTCCATCCCAATCCCCCATTAGCCTCCCTCATCCTCCCTAACCACGTCCAGTGACTCTCTTGATTTCTTGATCCGTTTGTTTCACCCGTTTGTGTTCTCTCCCATTGCTTCCTTCGCCGGTTTTACAATTTTTGGTTTGTGAGTTTTCTTTCCATATATTATGACGCTTTTTGAGAAGCCAAAAGAACCAAAGAAGAGGAAGGAAAGTGCCCAAGAGATGTGTGTGCCAGTTCGATGGACACGGATTCAGCTGATACGTGATAAGAAGTCCTCATGCTTCCCAATACAAAGGCCTCAGTACGACTTTTAAGACGAGCCGCTCTCCTACCCAGCTCCTCCCCTCAGGCTCCTCTCTTTCATTTTTTGTTTCACACTAATTAACGTTATTTTACAGAGGTTCCTGGTGAGCGAAACGTACTGACGTACCAATGCTGCCCAGAGCCATACGTGGACATTACCTTCGTCATCAAGATCAGGCGTCGCACTATCTATTATCTATACAATCTGGTTCTGCCCTGTATAATGATAAGCAGTATGACTTTGCTTGGATTCTCACTCCCCCCTGACACTGGCGAGAAACTGACACTAGGTACGGCCTTCCAACGGCCTCTCTGTTCATGCTTTGGACAACACTTCGGATTCAACACATCACACCTCACACAGTGAACACAATAACAACACATGTCTTACAAAGGGCCCACAAAATCTGATAAGTGAACTGGAAAAAAATCTTTTATAGTAACGGTATCTAATATCTACTCAGTTCGTCACTGGACAGCATATCACTGCTTACATCACTGTGATACTGAAAGATATCTGAAAACAACGTTCAACAGTTAAAACAAAACATTTCCTACGCTGAAAAGCTCAACTTATGCAGGGTTTTCAGACATAACGACAACATTACCACCAAACACGCCACCATTACAGGCCCACACTGGCACAGCCCTGTCAAAAATATTCAATCCTCAAAACTCAGATAAAGTAAGCAGTTTGACTATATTGTTATATTAACTGAGGAACATATTTTTTCTTCAGATCTATCAGGCGAAGACAATTTTTGTACAAAAGCAGGCCTTTGGGAGACAAGAGCAACACACCCACACTGACACAAAAACTCGTGATAGATTAGCCATAATGCCACATAATGAACATAATGAATATAAGTCAAATATATGCTTAAAGATCAAGTTTCTCAAAGTATCGAGTCACGTAGGGTAGAATCTTTATGGAATTCACAAATGTCAGTGATATCACAACATCTGTAGAATAGATATGGGGCCTTTGAAAGATAAATATGGATTCATGCTTTAAAAATATCCAAATAACTACGAAGGAGTTAAATGGAGAACCTTACTAAAACCTCATTAAAAATATATATATATACAAAGCTCACTTTACACACACTTTAAAATCTGCCCCTAATATTAACTATCTAAATTAAACCACTGAGGATTAATGATAAAAAATATATAATACTAAAAAAAAAAGCTTCACCCATTCCTCTCAGCGCATTATTTTTTATACACTCGCCGCGACAAACGATGACGTGATCTAACCTTCGGAAAAACGATATATATATTTTTAGTTCCCTCTGATTTCCTCTGATTACGAGTCGCCTTCCGCACCAACCCCTCTCTGATTTAATTCTTTTCTGTTGGGCTCGTCTTCTGAAACTCACAATAATATGCATTTTCCGGAGCGCGTCCTTATGCTGGTTAAATCGTCACAGCAAGGAGAAAAATAAATAGTTTAATAATAAGAGAAATAAGAACCCACCCCACTCCTCTTTACCTTCATGCCAACCCTACAGCAAGTCCTCGATATGAGTTAGATATTTTAAAACCATCATGAACTGTTCCATGTGATTACAACTTTAACTCTAGGGGAAATCTGGCAAATTAAAGTAGCAATGCATCTCTAACAGGCAAGTTTTGTTTTAACTGCAAAAAATATAGTCAAGAAGGGCGACTTGTAACGAGGACTCAGCTGTAACTTTCGATCGGTACCAAAATCGACCTCCCCGCTTCGTCATTAACCCCTTCAGCCCAGTGACGTGTTTTGCGCTTTATCTTTTCAACCATCTGATGATTTTATTCCACTTCGAGGGACATATTAAGCTGCGAATGGGTGAATGGACACTGTTTCATCGCCCCGTCACTACAGATGGTCTCTCCAAGGCTTAAGAAAAATCGTCTGAGATGTAGAGGAACAGGAATAAGATGGAAAACACCTCATCGGCTCCAAGGGGTTAAGTTCCATTAAATGACCCCACAACCCCCATCGACCCGCCAAAGTTAATGAAACCCCAAGGAAAACGTTGCGTCACTTGCAGTAATTCCTCCGTCCCCTTTACCTCGTCCTCGTCCTCGTCCCCCAACCCTCCCTCCCCTCTGCTCCCTCACTCCAAGCCTCCCCTCACACTGTCACTTCCCCTCGCTCCTTCCCTGGTCATAAATGTCTGAAAGAGCAGTGAAGACCTTTGAAAATATCTGCTTAATCAGAATGTAAGAATTGTTGTTTATAGTCATGGCATACATAAATCAAAATTCTTCTCACATTTTTATACAGTCAAACGGATGCTAAATAACCTAAATATTTGTTCTCTTATTTAATGCCTGGCTTTCTTCCTTGCTTCCTAAGATATAATAGACACCAGCTCTCCCTGATATTCTGGCCTTCACTTATGGAATACTAGAAAGCTGAGTGTAGAAACGATATTTGCGCCTATGACAAGACCGACGTCTCCTCTCAGTTCCTCCCAATCGATACTAGAACCCAGAACGAGAAGATGGAGTCTCGTATTATTAGTGGCTATGTGGGTCTCGTAACGCCCTTTTCTTAGCGACTTATTCTGCCTATTTCACCTCAGTATCGTCTTGTATGTTACTGATCCCAAAATTTGATATTAAAGCAAGGCAGTAACACGCATGAGGATGTGAAGGTGCAGAAAGCAAATTAAATCGCTAAGGAAAAGGTGTTACGAAGCTTCCCATGCCACTTAAAATACATCCCAGAGTCTGTCCCTCCCCGTCCCTTAACCCTCTCAGTATGACGACGCCTCTAGTGGTTTGTTCTTACTACCTTCACGCGATTTTGTTCTGCTTGGGAAATAAATCTCGTATTGAAGAAGACGTCGTTTTTGACCACTTAAAGAGGCATTTCCTGAGTAAAACCAAAAAAAAAAAAAAAAAAAAAAAATCTCTTGGTGGTAAAATTACCTATAAGAACAAAGGCTTAAGTGTAATGAAGAGGTTAATTACACACACGAAAGGAAAAGAAATAAAAATGGTTTAAAATATGAATAATCTAATCCAACCCGAATCTCTTAACGATACCCAGGCCACAGAGTAGAGAGATCACACGGAAAACACGGCCTCAAATGACCTCACATTCTTGGGAGTTTATTATTTTTTTCCACACAAATATATAGAAGGAAAACAAAGCATAATTTATCTGCCGATCATTTCTTATTAAAGTTACCCCCCTAAGAAACCTCCAAGTGTAAATATATAAACTTGTCATTCTCCCCAATGCATTAAAATTTGAGATATAAATTCAATGGCATAAATATCAGTGTTACCTCCCCCTGATGGATTTTTTAGCATAATATGAAACACATATTTCGTTATGTTGAACTAAAATAACAAAGAGAAAAGAAGTACCATTAAAAAGCATCTTCTGAAGTTTAATGATAATTTTCCATGACGTATATTAATTTGTAGTAGTCGGTGTGCTTGGCTGTGTTATAGTGCAGATGTACAGTGTGGTGTGGAGACCAAGTCGTTCATTATCAAGGTAATATTAATTTCATTTTGGTTGAAGGAAGAACATGATTAACGATGATACTGCATGCTTTTTTATACTGCTTCTTCTGCTTCGTTTTGATTTCTCTTTTATTGTGGGATTATATTTTCGCTTGTATGGGTTGGTGTGAGCAGTGTTGCAGCATGAGCCAGAGTAGCAGTCAGTGTGGTGAGGGGTCGCCGCCCCCGTCTGCCCCCCTACCTCCTTGCATGCTTCGATGTTACTTAGTTCGCTGCTCACCTCTTACTATTGTTATTATTTCTCTCTCGGTTCTCACCCTCAGCAAACGTCCCTCATGGGTAGTACCCCTCTTGTTGTGAATACTTGCTGTATCTACTATATATATAGATATAGAGATATGTATATATATATTCTTAATTATGCTTATGTGTATATATGGGTATATATACATATATTATTGTATATGAATTTATGTATGTATATATATACATATTTATATATAATATACTTACAACTTCGAAAAAAAAACACGACTTGCTAACAAAAAATGTGGTTCAATTTGTTGCTGTGCTAAGCATGGCGGTCGCGGCTGTGCTGCCTCCTAGGTTTCAGGTGAGGCACGTCGGGTAGGCAGGCAGGCAGGACATGAGTAGTTACCATCACAACCATGCAGTATATTGGTACCACCACAGTCAAGCAATGTGTAGGCACTACAACACCTTGGCATCCAGCAGTGCGTAGGAACAATCACAATCAGCCAGTGCGTAGGCAATATCACAACTAACCTGTGTGCAGACGCCACCACACTCAGACACCAAACTGTATATCTGCCACGAAACCCAGTGAGTAGTTATCACGATTCCCAACTGCCAAGCAGTATATAGGCACCATCACAACCCTTGATAGTCCCCCACGTAGAATACTTCACTAGATAAAGCCTTTCCTGTACGGCACTATTTTTATTTGCAGCCAGTGGTCACTTCTCCCCTCGCCCTAAACTTGGCCTCTCAAGACAGTACTGAGACACCAACACAGGTGACCGTCTTCCCTTGAGACATGTGCCCTTAAGAACATCTTTCTAGTTAGTAAACTTCAGAATCTCTTCCTACCAAATTACAAAGTACTTTTTTTAACAACTAATCATAGCTTGGGGATGGGCTATAAACGAATTTTAGAGACAGCATAAGGGAACCAGTATGGCAGTAACGCATCGTGAAAGAAAGAGGCATTTATGATAAAAGGATAACACTTGCTTCCTCATAATATGGTTGAGTTTCCTTGACCCTTGGCTAGTTTTTCGGCAATAGGACACATTTTCAGCTAAGACTTAGTCTTAAGGATTGCATGGTGGATCAGAAAATTTAGTGGGAAAATAGCCAACAATGTTAATTTAAGTAACGCATCTTGCACTATAGGATACATCAGAAGAACATACAGAAGAAAAAGACAGTGACCACTATCCTGTAATTGGTATATATGAGTTTTCTTACAGAGAAGCTTTAACCTCATGCATCAGGTGACTTAATCCATTGCTTATTCTTGCCCTCATGACAATATCATTCATCTTAGCGGAGACTTTTCGTCGTGATGGGGTCAGTGAAATATATTTTTCGCTACCCTAGTTCGAAAAATCCCTCCTAACTTGAATTACATCCTCTGATCATGGGGGTGAAAGGGTTAAATTAGATAAGTGGCATATCTGTACGGCTATCGATCACGACACACGAGGGCACTGTGTGTAGTACCCTTAGATGGGACACGACTATCCCCCTCTCCCAAAGCAAAGCGGGGACTCTGCCTTAGGTGTTTACTGTATGTGTAGGCTTACCACTCTCATCTGGCCAGGAACCCCTCCCCAATACCCCTTTAACCCCCCCCCCCTTGGCCTCAGTAAGAGTTTCTGTGTGAATATGTACAACCCCTTGATAGACGCGGCGTTAAATCCCATTCCGAGAACGTAATTTTTTGGTTGTATTCTTCCCGCCGCAAGATTATTTATTTAGGTTGGGAGAGAGTCCTGGTAATGAAGGGGTTAATGAAGGCTTTATCTAACCTCTCCAACTCACTAATTCTCTCCTGAGCTGAATAAACTCGTCTGGAGTGAACGAGGATACAGTGAAAAATACGTCAACCTAGTGAAGTGCTTGACCCTTTCGCCTTCTACGGACGCTTTAAGCTATTTTTCACTCAGGCCACCACAAGGTGATTCTGTTTTGTTGAGTATAAAGTCTAGTTGTTAAAGGGCTGAGAACTACCTTAATGCCCGGACTTTCTTCACCTGAATAAAACGCTCGATATAGCCTGAATAAATACTCAAGTGTCCATGGCAGTGAAAGGATTAATCTGGAACCGAAACTGCTGGTGGTGATGGTTCTCTTTGGTTCATGTTGTTGTTGGCTTAGGAGGCTTTCTGGCACCTCTTCCTTGACTGCTGATTTCTGCATATGGCACTTCGATAACCTCTTGTATGCGATGTAACCTCTGTCGATACTAACCCTCACGTGTTCGGGGTAGATATATTCGTCAGCCAATGTTTTCCAGCTGAGAGTGAGGTATAGGAGCTTGATGATATTAATACCAGTAAAGTTAGCTTTCTCATGGTTCGAAAAAATGCTAGTACTCTAATTCAGGTGATGCCGGATTATTTCATTCAACTGAGAGGGAGTTGTTGGAGAGTGACTGTTAAAAATTTATATAATAATGATAAGGTATAGTGGGTAAAATTAAGTACTAAGAGAGATGTGCCAGAAAGTGTGCTAAGGTAACAACAATACTAACCTCTGTGAGTGGAATTATTAAAACTGAGAGCGTGAAAGTGTGAACAAGCCCCCGTTTTTTAACAATTATTTCCGAAGCTCGGGAAGACAGAAAGCGTCTGATATTTTTGCATCGTTGCTGACTATACCATGTAATGTGGGATGCTGGCTGATTACATGAAGCTATTACACGTGTTCCATAAATGACAAAAATTAGGGGCTTGCTTAAACCTTCGTGCACCCAGTTTTGATAGTAAGGATCTACGTCCCCGCCACTCGTCAGCCTGCAGCCGCGTTCCTTCACTCATTTTTATGTTAACCTAGAACCTCCCCCGTGACCTTATTATTGTTATTAATTTTTTATTGTTTTTGGATACCATACAAGCCATATATGATTTGTCGTTATGGTTATGTGTGTAGATTTTGTCTTTCGCAACCATTTTTTCAATCAAAAATATATATATATATGTTATTATGGTATGCCCAATGTTTTATTGATTCTTGCACTTACAGTAAATATTTTAGCATTGATACTGGATCCATAGCCTGCATTTTGCTACCCCAAATGTGGATATGCTGTCCATGTCAGATTCTTTTATCATCAGCTCCACCTGGTCCAGATGTTCTCACAGGCCCTATACTCCAGCCAATCCTTAGATATTTTATTTTCAACTTGATTTTGATCCTCTGAAGATCATTTGACCCTGGCTACAGTTGGTATTTCTTTAGTATATAGATCACACCTCACCAGGAGTTTAAGAATACAATTTTTACTTCCTTGAAAGTGATCACCCATTATGACTCCCATCTTTTGTACTGATCTTCTTTCGTACCATGTATAGAGTATGCATTATTTATTCTCACATTTTCCTTAGCATCAACTGTAGGTAGGTGAAGTGAATAACAAAAGAGGTTAGAGGTGCAAGCAGAGAAGCATCTAACGAAAAGTTCATGCCCCTTCCTCCCTCTTGGCCCAGTAATCATGAAATTTTAAGTGAGACTAAAGTGGAGGAAAGCAGTTGCATGGCCGTTGTTTAAACTGTCATGGGAGATTTCTTAGCACCTTCACCTTAGGGATTTATTTCACCTATCATACCATTATATCTTCTTGACGTCTTTTGATATTAATTCAGATTTTGGCAGTAACGTAAAAGAGGCTATCAAGGTGAAGTATGGTTAATTCAATTGCTGAGGAGATAATAAAAAAAAATATCCTTGTTGAAAAAGTACAATGTCCCTAGGTTAACCGCCCCCCCTCACCCTCCTCCAATACTTACCCATTTATTCTCTTCAGAGTGATGATGTATTTTTAATTTTGTTTTTGCTCCTACCATGCGATTTTATTCAACTACAGGGAAAACATCTTGTAGTAAGGGGCAAAGATTTATCCAACGCTTCTATATCGATTAAAATATATATATATATATCCTAAGGCGAATAAAATCGACTGGTAGCAGGAAAAATGAAACTAAAATCACTTCGCCATTCTGAACGGTTAGGTTCCTCTCTGGTTAGGGAGTAAGGTCGAAACAGGAGGCTGAAGTTTTAGGTTCGATTTCTGGAGGTAGTCACAAACTGGAGCTCACCACTATGGTACTCTTATATATTCTTAAGTTTTATTAAATAATGCATCTCTAAACTGTCTCTATAATTAATGAAGTTCTATTTCAGCTCTGTTTGTGAGAATAAGAGATACATTTTGTTATTCTCACAAATATTAATAAAAAATATATAATGATTAATTTGGTCACTTAAATATCTTAGTTTTGTTTTGTTTAATGGTATGTATGGCAACTATTCATAATCTCTGTTCCTAACTCTCTCCTGCTTCATTCACACACTGGCCAGCTGGGGTCCATCTACCCTGCCAAGCCGCTGACACACACTCTGCTCTCGTCTCAGTGGTGATGGCAGGCAGATTTACCCCAGTGTAAAAATTTGACTCTATAAATGTTGTCAGTTCCAAATGGAGTTTTTACGTTGCTTCTGATTTTGTTATCAGGACCTGGACTCAGAAACAACTAACGACCAACGACATCTCGTAACTCTGATTTCGATTTGTAGGAAGAACAAGAGACATATATGACATCTGCTCACTCTTTTCCTTGTCCTTCCTACAGACACGTAGCTGTGATGTTTCCTTTCATAAACTAAGACTTGTTTTTGCAGAAAGAACAAGACTTGGAGAGATTCTACACCCTCCTTGTCTTCCCTGCAAGAACAAATTTGAGTTACGATATTGAGTTGATCGTAAGGGCGTCTGAGAATCCAGGCCGAGTTCGTTTTTTTAGTTTTTGTTGCTTTCGTTGTGGGTGTGTGGGAGGGCGTGGCGCCGCGGCCCCACAGCACTGTGCCCTCCACTCGCCGTTCTTATGTATTATATCCAGTTTGTCTTTTGGATGGTGTTATTTTTTAAACTCGCATCTTTGCCTGGATACTTAAAAATAACAAGAAATCCCTTATTGTCTCTTCAGAAGCAGTATTTTGATATCATGAGTGAAGATGGAAGAAATACCTGCTACATAAGCTATAATATTGCATAATACTTTGATATATAAAACAAGCAGTAAATAAGTTGTTTGAAATATCTTCTTTGTTCGAAAAGAAGAGTTAAAAATCACAAATTAAACTACCTGTTCTAAACTTGCAGAAATAACAATTCTACTGTCGTTAACCCTATTCTTGAACATGGTATCCGCCACCACACCCGCCACGTCCGAATCGGTGCCACTGATAGGTAAACTCGGTGACGGATGACAGTCTGATGTACAGTGTCGAAAACGAGCGGTGCCAGAGATACGTGGGATGTTATATGAGGGAGTAGACCTAGACCATCACTTAGTCTTTGCCGAGCTATTATTTTTTTCACCAACAGCTGTTACGAAGCGCTACACAGCTGCCTCCTTCCTACTTATGACGGAACAGGATTGATTTATGATTTTATAAATATATATTATATCTATATATATAATTTGGTTTCCTTCCCTAGTCATTAAGTTGTCTGAATTACACCCAAGTTTCTTTCTTCCCTCCCCCTTTCCACCCACCAAAAAGCTTTCTGTCATACCTTCACCCACAGCTCCTGATCAACACTTTATATACCACCCTCGCTTCCCCATTCCGAGAGGAAAACAATGAGCCACTCACTCGCACTCCTGCCTCGCACACCACACACCACAGCATCACACAGCTCATGCATTCCATTCATGATGGTGTGGACAAGTGTGATCCAGTAAGCAATGAACTACAAGTGGGGAAGCCCATGACGCTTTTGTCTCTCTTATCTTTGCTTGTGTGTCACTGTCTCTTGATTCCCGTTATGGTCGTCTCTGTGTCCTTCAGTGATATATATATATATTCCTTATTTTGTGTAAAATTTGCATTTTACGAGTGATTAAAGCGCAGCATGTTTGCACGCACACAGTAGCCGTGCTGAGTGTGTCTGAGTGCCTTGTGGTGCAGCCCCTCACTCTCAGGCTCGTGTTCTAGGTGACGGTGGAGATTTCGTAACATCTCTTCCTTAGCGTTTTTCTCTGTACATTGCACATCAGTATCCTCTTGTACGTTATTAATGCAATACTTGTGGATATTAAACAGATACAAGTAACACACAAGAGAATGTTAAGGTGTAATGATCAAAGTGTATAGCCACGGAAGAGATGTTACGAAGGCCCCTTTGCCAGCTAGAATACAGTCGCCACTCACACCTTGGCCTGCCCTCACCTCAACTCACCTCACCTCACCTCACCCGGCATCAGGCAGGCTGCGGCACCGGCTACCCCACGTGCTTTATTTTCATTTGACAGTTTATTCATGGTACATCATTTTAATATTAAATATTGACAAATTTATCTTAAGCGTTATAAAGAGTATCCATATAGAATGATAAGATTATATTAAGGTATTTTTCATTTAAACTTAAGTCAAAGAGTTATGGATAACCAGAGTTTTTTTACATGTTATTACTAACAAACCTCTCCTCCTGAACAGCATCTACTCCTTCCCTTTGGAATATCAGTAGCTCAATAATTCTTATGTCTCTCTTCCTCGACAACACAAATCAGCATCTGCAGTAATCATGAATTAAGTCTCCTTAAAGTACTCCAAAAGCTATGTATTCTACTTAACTAAGATGTTAATTTCAAAGCAAAATACATCGATGGTGAAATGGCTAATTACTAAGTGGATCATATGCGCTGTTGCTTCCTGCATGGTCAGTCAGTCCGTCACTTGCCTCTTGAAGCACACACACACGTTTCTGTGAGCGAGCGAGCGAGCCTCAGCGTGTTGACGAGAGCGTGGAGGGGCTAAGTAGCTCTCGACTCGTACCCTGAGGAATGGCACAGGGGACGAGTTGATGTGCGTGTCCCTCTCTGCCCCTCTCGCTCCATCCCTCTCTACCCAAGACCTCTATCCTTCCCTCTCTCTCTCCCTCCCATCCCAACCACCATCCCTCTCTCCAGTCCCTCCCCTCCTTTAACAATCCTTCATTTCCTCCTTTTACCTCATCCGACCTCTCTCTCTCTCTCTCTGCTCCACTCGTTCTCCATCCCTTCCTCCCTCCCAATCACTCCCTCAGTCTCTCCATCCCCTTCTCCCAACCATCCCTCTCTCTCTCTCTCTTTCTCTCTCTCTTTCTTTCCTCCATTACCTAATCCCCCATCCCTCGATTCCCCTACCCGTCCCCCCTCCCAAATTCCCCTGTCTCCCTATTCCCCTCCCATCTCCCTCCCGATCCTCCCTCCATCTCCCTCTCCCGACTGTTCCTCATTTCCTTCTTCCTTCTCTTTTTTCTCTCCTTTTCTCCCTCCCTCCAGTCCGTCCTTCCTTTCCCTGTATTTGTCCTTGTCTTTCTCGTGAAGTTTGTTACCCCATCTCTCTCTCTCTCTCTCTCTCTCTCT
>JAGKTI010005486.1:0-14197 GCA_018397915.1 Birgus latro | reverse complement strand
ACTCTCCTTAACTATACACGAAAAACTGGGACTGATAAAGAAAAAACCATTAATGTTGCTTCACTTCTTAAAACGGGTTGATTAGATGATTAAGATGGGATACTAAGGAACTACAAGAAGAGACAGACAGACATACATACATCTCTCTCTCTCTCTCTCTCTCTCTCTCTCTCTCTCTCTCTCTCTCTCTCTCTCTCTCTCTCTCTCTCTCTCTTTTCTTTCCTCCCTCCCTCTCTCCCTCACCTCGGCCCACCACTCGTCCGAAACGGCTCACCAAGTTACAAGCAACTCGAAAATCACAGTAAAAACAAAGTACTATTTAACCCTTTGGCTGCCGAGTACAGTGTTCACCTTTCCTTCCTGCTAACGTCAAGCGATTTTAATTCACCCGAAAACAAAACCGATGGCAAAGAAAATAAAGAAAAAATACCTCTGAATTAAAGAAGAAAACACAAATTTAACGTTATGAACGAAATTAAAGCTTCCCTCTCTTTCCTTTATTTATTCATTTTTGATTCAGTTAATACCAGACGATTTTATTCATCTGAAGCGAATCCATCGCAGCTAAAGGGTTAAGGAAACGTCGAGAGTAGAGTAGGTTGTAAAGCCTTCCTACATCCGAACTCTTTTGAAAATGTTAAAAAAAAATAAAAAATAAAAAAAAGAAACAGAATACATTACTGCGTCTTCATTTTTTTTTTTTTTTTGAGCCAACAAGTTTAGCAAAGAATCAGTAATAAAGAAAATATTATTGGAAGAATTTAGGACAGGGTGAGACCAATTCATATTTTACTCTGGGAAAGAAAATTGTCTCTAAGCGGGTAATCTCTATCTCTCTATCTCTCCCTATCTCTCTCATTCTCTCACAGCGGCTGCCATGACATGTATCAGTGTTTAATTATTATCTTTTCCGTTTTCTTTTATTTTTTGTCTTTGAATTTCCGTTTGACTGAGATATTCTAGTCAATGAGGTAAAAAAGCATGTGGTACTGTACTTATGGATTGCTGATAGTCTAAGTAGTGGTATGTGTTCCCCACTGCCCTCCCCTCCCCTTGCCCCGACCCCTATCCCGTATGCCCCTTACATCACTACCAGCACCACTTCTATTACCACCACTAACACCAGTCCACTTCACTCTCAACACTAATTTTCTTACTACCATCATCACATCCACTAGCACTACTGTCACGCTCACCACCAAAACCATCATCCATCACCACCACCATTACTACTACTACTCTTGCTACTATCATCCTCATCACCACTTCCACCGCTACTCCCACCATCGTTTTTAAAAACTTCAATACAAGGACGTCTTTCTGTAGTTTTTGCCATCTCCAGACGATTTTATTCAGTCAAGGAGGGCCATCTACTAACGACGGGGTTAATGAAAGTTGCATCTATTCAATCTTCCTCAGAAACTCTTTAAGGAAATCGTCTGGAGAAAAAGAACGAAACCATGAGACGCCCTTGGGATGAAAACTGTTAAGAATTTGCTGACACCTCCATTGCCACTAGCATCCTCACCCTCAAGTTTGCTCTGTCTGTGTGTGTGTGCGTGCGTGTGAGTCCTCATATAGATTCAGGTGCCTTAGTCTTGAAATATTATGCACTCAAAATGTCTCTATTATCCACTCAAACTGTCTCTAAAATTTACTGCATCTGACTCTAACTTCTCGCTTCTCAAACATTTCAGACTACACAAAGCCCTCTTTGAAACTGAGTGCTGTTCTCTCTCTCTGCCCTGCCACTCAGAAGATGGGCTTTATTTAGTCTGAAATATTACTTATATACAGTAGAGCTTAACTTGTTTCTCGCGTTCCCCGTCTACTCGTTTTTACCCACCTGTCACTGGATCGGTCAAATCAAATCATGCTGGTTGCTCTATGTTTCAGAATTAGTCTCAAGAAAAAGTGTATTCTGATTATTATGTACTATTACTTAAATGTCACTCACTCGCAGCCTCTAGCTTTTGTGCAGGGGTTGCCAGTGAGGTTGTCAGTGAGGTTATAAGGTTGCCAGTAAAGCTGTATGAATGCTTGTAATTATAAGGCACCATGAAAATTCACACCTCACTCACATGCAGCCTGTAAGCTTTTATTGTGAGGTTGCTAGTGGGGTTGTGAGACTGCCAATGAGTATATGGCACACTGAATACTCATCATTAGCTCACAGCTTCCAAACTGCCTGTGAGGTCGCCAATGAGCATAAGAAAACACGAATACTCACACTTCACGCACTCACATCCCCCTGCTTCTGATTTGAGGTTGCCAGTGAGCAGGACTTATGAAGCTCTGGAATCCTATGTCTGGACTCACCGTAGTAGTGCATGACCCTCCCTCCAATCCCACCCCAACCCTGCCAGCTACCCACCCTCGCCCACCCCACACATACAATCCCCAGTGTACAAAGCATAAGGCCTCTAGCGTTGTGCATTATAGGCATATGTGTAAAAATATGAGTAATCATGCATAGGAAATTTTACGCATCCCTCCCTTAATGAACATCCCTCCCTACGAAATAGCAGTTTGTGGTGGCGTCAGACTATTAAAAAAAAAAAAAAGTCACAACCTTTCTACTGTATTCCTTTATATTTCAAAGTTGTCCAGCTTTCTCATGATAATTTGAATCATGTCTACTTAAGTGGTTCAGTAATATGTTGAACCTCCCAGAGCCCCAGTACAGGACAGCATCTTCCTACATCCTCAGAACTGCCATAATGTTTGCCCATTAACCTCTACAGCTCTGTGACCTGTTTTTTTTTTTTACTATATTCTTGCTATCCCAGGCGATTTTACCTATCTGAGGAGGGATTTATAGTACTGAAAAGGCTAGAACCAAACTCTGTCAAATTCTTCAGTATGAGGGGTTCTTTCTAAGCACAGTAAAGTCGCCTGGGGAAGAAGCGAAATATCTCTAAAATGATATCACCGAACTGAAAAAGGTTAATGCCAAACCTAACACCTTTTCAATCCCAGCCATTTGACAAAGCCACAAGTGACTCAGCCAAACAACAGCCCTGACCAGACTACAAAAAACACGTTGGTAAAGCCTTGACCACCGCGCCTCCTAGACCAATGTAGCTTTTGTTTTCCGGTAGATTAATTCGCCGTAATAATTTTGCAACTAGGTGTGTCATAGCGTAGAGAGTAAGTATTATCGCTGCTTAGCCTAGATGTGCGCCTCCAAGTGTGGTAAAAATGGTTAGAAAGCTTCAGTAGACGTAAATCTTAGAGATAAATGTTGTCCTGTAAAGTATTCATGTCAGTCGAAAGTGAAGTTTGAACCAGCTCTCTGAAAAGGACGCACATGAGGCGTCTTGGTATTCTGCAGTCACCGTACCTGAACAAGTGGAAAAATTAAGACATACAGTGTACTCGTAAGCATGTTCAAGGCAGAACACACTCTTGAATGTCCATGAAAAACATAAAGAGGTATGAAAATTGTCGCTGGAGATTGCCAAATGAGCGAGAGAATATTGTATATTGTTATTGTTTATAATGATAGAGTGATGACTTTAGAAAGGGAATAAGTATCATGTCAGTATATCGTCACCCACAGGCATTAACGAACTCCTTCAGTTCTGCAGTTGAGATTGACCCAACAGCCACATAGAAAAGGCCTTCAGGAAGTTCAGTGCGTGATCACTTGCTGTTAACTAACGTCCCTCCTCTTGCTTACCTCATTCTTGGGAAACACAGTTGACTTTTAACTAACGTCCCTCTTGTTTACCTCACTCAAGGGAAGGACACTTAAGTTATAACTAACGTCCCTCCTCTTGCTTGCCTCACGCGCGGTAACCACACTTGAAATTAAATAACGTCCCTCTTCTTGTTTGCCTTACCCGTGGAAGGACAATTAGTATAAGCTGATGAAAACATTACAATAAATCTTTGCCGAGAAACTAATTCACTTTCTGACAGGAATTATGCGTGGTTTTATGTGTTCCAAATGCCCAACCTTCACCTAAGGTATAACTCTGAATCGTGATAACATATAAGATAAATCAAACGTTAAACACAAGGGGAAAAAAAATCTTATGCTCCAAGGTTTCTGTAAATAAAGCTTTTCTAACGAGGATTTTAAAACGACTGACATAACCAATTAATCAACTTCGTATCTGCCACAGCAATAGTTGATCTAAGTACTGAAATAGTTAAACTCTAGCAAATTTAACTTGTCTAACTTGCCTAAACTTCGGCTGCCATATGAGTGCGCACTAAACCTTAAACAGAACAATGTACAGGTTTTTCCCTAACTAACTCAGCCTAACACTTAGGCCAATAATGAATAGCCAGTGTGCCCTAAAGTGATAGCAACCACAGTAAATTCAGTGATAGTTAGCCACAATTATTTTAGAGCCTCACGCAGCGGTAGCACTTTGAGCACTTGGCACAGCTGCACACGCCAGGCTAGAGGACAGTTCTTGCATGAGCGCACCTCGTCCAACAGCACTTAAAATGAGGACCTCACATAATTTTGAGCACTTACCAACGAGGGCTGTATGTGATTAAAAAGAAGTTCCAAATTTAAGGTTTTCAGGGCCGCGCAACGACGACGAAGACAGACCCCACGCACCTCCCTGGCCGACGACTGAGGCATCAATAATACTCTCAGAACACCTCATCATGCCCTTACCGATGTCTAATAACCCTAAATTACTAAATACAAGTCATTACAATATAAGATACCCCTTCTACCTTTGTCCCCTTCTCCCTCCTCCTTCCCCCTCCATCAATTTTCCACCTCCTCTCCTTTCCCATTTATTAAATACCAATCAATATTCCATTCTTCTCCCCACAATCCTGAATGAAACCAACTCAGTGTATATATAATTGTAATCTCCCTCACCCCATCCCGAATCCAATTCCTCTTGTCTGTTCCCCCCTCCCTCCCCAAATCCCACTTTTTAAATTGCCTTAAGCCCCGTAGATTATACTTAAGCTTACAGATCAGGACTCAGATCCACAAACAAACTTTCAATCAATTGCCTCTCGTAAGTTGAGATTTGCTATGGCAGGAGGGACGGAGGAAGGGATAGTATCGATTCCCCCAGTGTCTCTCGTTCCTCCCGCCATAACAAATCGCAGTTACGAGAGGAAATTCATCGTAAGTGTGGTTTGTGAATCTGCGCCCTGTGTGCCCATCTCGCCTACAGACTCCTGAACGTGTCTTGCTTCTTCAGTTGAATGTGTTTTCCAGTGATGCTAACCCCTTGTACATTTTTTCTTAATTTTTTCTTCATTGTCTCGTAGGTGTGACTGTTCTGCTTTCACTCACTGTCTTCCTTGACATGGTAAATGGGTCTATGCCGACTACCAGTGAATCAGTTCCCTTAATAGGTAGGCAACCGAAGCTTTAACATGCCATTTCACCATCATCAAGTAGTCTTATCTTTTAAATACTCTTGATGCGATAATATTTTTTTCTCAAACTCGTGTTGAGCACCATTTGAACCTTTAGCACTGTTTCTCTGGCTTTCTCTCACACTCACCTTACCTCTCACTCTCTTTCCTCTTCCCATTCTCTCTCTCTCTCTCTCTCTCTCTCTCTCTCTCTCTCTCTCTCACACTGTACCTGTTTCTCTTCATAAAAGAAAACAACACACAAGTTGATTTTTTATTTTCTTACTCCACTTTCTGCATCTGATTATTATTTCAGGGGTTACCATCTTGCTATCCTTGACTGTATTCTCAAACATGGTGAATGATACCATGCCAACAACAAGCGATGCCGTGCCACTCCTAGGTAAAGCCCAATCTTCCGGGGTTCACCAGCAGCATATTATACTTTCTATGTTTATTACTACCACTATATATATCTACTTAAGAAAAAGGAGATATCTATATATATAAAGCATTCACATTCCTTCGCCACTGTACGATTGCTCGGCTCGAATTTTTCATATATATATATATTTACTAAACTGTGTTGTTCCATCCATTTATCGGGCCCGTCTGTTCCCTTCCCATCATCTCTCTACTCTCCCTCTCCCATATATACTTAAAAATATATATTGTCAACTCTGTACTGCATGTTAACCAACCGACCCTCCCCCCCAACCACCCCGCCAATTTAACCCCTCCCATTCCCACCCCATCTTCCCCACTTCTCTTCCGTTGCCATGCTGAGAGATAATTGGCGGGAGCATATAACCTCAATCTCAATTCTGAATCATGGCAACGGGGCTCCCAAAAGTGCCATAGTCATTCCATACTTGGACAACTGAGGGGGACGAATTCATATTTGACATAAATACATATTACTCTTGGTCTAATATAACAAAGTTCTTTAATTCGAAGGTCTCTGTGTCATCATTACAGCATCTTAACTTGTCTAAAAGACATCAAAGCTAATAAATAACGGAACTGACGTGCAAGTGACGCGCTAAAAGCATAACCAAAAAAAAAGAAAAGGAGAAGAGAAAAAATATATATGTCCCTGCCTTAACCCAGCTGACGAAAACCACTCCACTGCTGCGTACTTTGTATGTGGCGACTACTGTATACCCCCGCTAGCGTATATATACGTTCCGTTCCGTCATCCGCATCCTCACCATCACAGTCACTCTCACCCATCATCATTTTAATCACCACATGAAATAATGTACATACAAAACCTAAACATATTCATTGGCCCCTATGGCTGTCTGCCAGATTAAGGGCACTTCCACTAGGTAAAAATCTAGTCCTGTTTACTTGCACTCACTCAGGTGTGTTGATTAGAACTATGAATGAAGGAAGTGTGCCTTTTCCGGCCGGCAATCATCCCTCCACACAGTCTCCCAGCACACCAACTTGGAGCCTTAAGCTAGTTGTGAGAACACGAGTCCCGATGAGCGGACACAAACCAAGTGGCTGCTGGCACCCGCTACACCACCACACAACCCGCCCAAGACCACCTCGAAAGCCGTCCCTCCCGAAGACAGCTTTCGCGGTCTTAGTATGAAACGATCTATGTCTCACTGACTCCTTTGCCATCCTTGTCTCTTGCAGGGGTTACCATTCTCCTCTCCCTGACAGTTTTCCACAATCTGGTGACCGAGACGCTGCCTCAAGTATCGGACGCCATGCCTGTGCTAGGTAGACTAATGGCAGCAGCTCGCTCGCCCATCGCGCCGTAGCACACACAAGCGTCTGTGATGTGACCCTCGGAACTCTCAAGGGTCCAAATTATCTCTAAAAAGTCTTATCTTCACCATTACCTGTAAAAACTGCTCGAAACTCTCCCTGGTCCTAGATGATACCAGAAACTCTAAATTTTCACCAGTACCAAGTGCCATGCTTTTATCTGCATACACCACCATCTCTCTTTCAGTGGGTCTTAACCCAGACTTAGGATGCAAAGCAGCTGAGAGTCCGAGGATCGCGCACAGACCTTCTCTCTTAATTCGTGTTCTTTCAGGTGTCCGTAACTGTTGGTGTGTCACTTCGCTGTTTCTCCAGTGTCTTAAATACATGGATGATGGATGTCTTACACCTTTTAAAATACTTCCAAACAAATTGTGTCCTCTTGGTCTCTGATGTGTGTAATTCAGCATGGCAAAGAATAAATGAGCATTTGTAAACTAAAAATATAAATTAAAAACTAAAATCTAAAACCAAAATATCCATTCTGCAGACTTCCACCGTCCACTCTTTCACCGAACATCGCCGCGTAAAAACGGTACATCATAAATTACTCAACCATCATCAACGTACATGAAAGGAGAAAGTGTACTGATCATCGACCATTGATCCTTCCCTTTCCATCAAAGGAAAAAAAATATCCTTCCCCATCTTCTCTCCTCCTCTTGACCTATTTTTTGCCAAATATAAACCAAAATGTATAAAAAAAAAACTCATATCAAAAAGTATACATATCTATATATATATAGAAATAAGTTAGCTCTATTTTTGAAGTCGCTCCCCACCACCACCATATACCCTTTTTGAATACCTGTGCTCTCCTCTCCCCCCCTTTCACCTCCCCCCCTAAAAAAAAAAAGTCTTTCTTCTATGTTGGCTTCTCCCCCTTTTTGCCAGTATTGTTGTTGCGTTTTTTAGTTGCCAATATATTTTTCGTTACGTTCTTTTTTCAGTTAGATTTTTTTTTAATCTCACCCTTCAATGAATTTTACTGGGGGAGTTTTCAGAAAATGCCTTTGATGTTCTTTCGCCCCAACCTCATTCTTGGTTCTACCATTTTCAAGCCCAATCTATTTTGGTATTATTTAATTGCTGATTCCTCTCCTTCGATGTTCCTACCTCCCCATCATTCCCCGACTTTGCCGCCCCCTCCCTATAGGCCAAAGTTTAATGTAGGCTTATTTCTGAGACTCCTGGGGTGATGTAAGTTCCTCAAGGGCCTCTAAAAAAAAATGATAGTAATAACCCATCACCTGATTTTTAAAAAGCATTAATCACACCGAGGGACACAACCCTCCCCAAATCTCTTCCCACAAATCTGGAAAAAACTGAAACTTACAAATCCCCACTGACTCATTGATGTCATCCCCCCGCCTCCCCGAATCCCACCCCTTTTAGCAATGTTCAGCGAAGTCAAAGATGTTATTCAATGCTATATATATATCTGCCCCCCCCCCCTCCCAAAGCGCCCCCACTATCACCACCACCGCCACCACCACTTTTCCCTCAAAATCAACTTTGACGAATTTTTGCCACCCCTTTTATGATTTATGCTCCCTGTGCTGTTGTTGCTTTTACAGGTGTGACAGTTCTCCTCTCCCTTTCTGTCTTCTCATTAACCATATCAGGGATTTTACCGACGACATCCGACGCTGTTCCACTGCTAGGTTAGAGGTTGAACGAGGGAGCGCAAAGGACGATGTGCCTAAATCTGCCGACCTCTTTATCTTATCTATATTTATCCTTTTTTGTCTTGAGGCACTATTGTGATGATGATGAACACCTAAGACAATAAGTTCTCAAGTGATATATTCCAAGCTCTTTTTTTTTGCTAACCTCCCCCACTTATTGTAATTATAAGTCGCTACCTCTATATTAGCTGCTATAGTTTTTTTTCCCTCTTGCCTATGTCATTAATCACAGAGAATTGAGTTTTACATTTTTCTAGCCTTGCAGCATTTTGGGGTTTCCTGTAGCTTTGCTGAGCCTTCAACTTGTAGAATTACAGGGGGTTGAACTGAAGTATTTCCGTCGCTCTGCATCTCTCCTCCCATCTCTCCCTCTCTGTCTGTCTCTCTCTATCTCGCTTCTGCACCATCTCTCATTCTGAATTTTGAAGCTCGTACGATATAGCTACTCTTTTATTTTATCCTCTCACTCTACCATCTTCAAAAGAAAGAAAAAAATATGCTTTGGGTCAAGTAGTCCATGTTAATCCGTAAGCTCCCCACCACCACCACCACCACCACTAGTCTCCCTCACCACCACCACCACCATCACCACCACCACAACACCTGTCCCCACCGCCCCATCGCCAGTATGTGATAATCTCTCTCCCCTCTCTCTCTTGGGACATCGGTGACTGGTCGGATCCGTGGCACTACTACCCCCCAAGGCGTGACTGTTCTGCTCTCGCTATGTGTCTTCTCTCAATTGATTAACGACACACTACCCCAAACCTCGGAAGCGGTACCTCTTCTAGGTTAGATGTGCTGCGAGATGACAGCTCTTCTCGGTCCCGTGCCATATATAACCTTTTGATTTTTCTCTCTTTCTCTGTCTCATATATAATCTTTTCTTTTTCTCCCCTATAATTCCTCCCAAACTTACCTCTTTATTACTCTCCCTATACCAGAATCCCATTTGCCCAGACGGTAGTGTTTACCTATATATATTATATATTCATGGCTACTGCATAACCCGTTTTAAAGACAAGAATGTTTTTTGCGTTTTGCCTCGGTCAATTTTGCCCTCTCTTTTTTCTCTGCATTTTCAGTCTACTGCAGATATACAAGCTAGACAGTTATGGCTTTCAAATAGCGGTCACTAACACCATTAACTAAATTACATTAACTCTAAAAAACATGGACATAAACGACTGATAGAAACGCCACGTGTATGCACTGTTGAATACCGGAGGCAACATCAGCCAAAACTCTAACCTTCTTTTTGATTTCCATTGCTATCTTAATGCACCATCTTCTCGCCACGAAGCTTGTGTCGTCCTGCCGGGCTTCTTCATCAAATATCAAATGTGTGATTTAAAAAAAAAAGTATATATATTAAAAAAATGTAACCTTTACGCTCGCCATTGTGTTTCAGTATTTAATTATCTGGCAGGGAAATGACGATACATAACTTTGTCCGGCAAAAGACGATCTTTCACTCTTGCATGAATCTGTGTAACCTGTTTTTCATACGCTTGAATCATAATAACCAATTACTTATCTTACCTTTTGCAGTACATATACGGGGCAGATAAAGTGAGCCGCTTCACATAAACACTCTCCATCACAGCCCAAAAATCCATAACTTGTACTCAGCACTGACGAAACTTTGGGCTCGGCAGGTGTGGCGGTCATGCTGAGTCTGTACATGTACCTGGAGTACTTTAATGCGGTCACCCCCGTCAGCTCGCCTCTCCCCACCATTGGTACTTTAGCCATCACTCACAGATCCAGCTGCCCACCGCGGCCACTGGCATAACATCCTTGGCCCTCTGGGAGAAAGAAAGGCCTTTGCATACCAACACCATCACCTCACGGAAGCAAATTGCGAGTAGCTATGCGATTAGCCTAAAGGAGAGAAAGACCTTTGCGAGCGGCGCATCCCTAGAGGCCGTATTCTCGTCGGCTTAGGAGGCTTTCTTGTACTTCATCCTTACCAGCATATCTCTGTATATGACACGTCAGTATTTTTCCCTCTGTTATATATGCGGTCTATGTTGATATTTAAAAAAGCATAATTAGCATGCAAAATTCCATTAATGTATAATAAGCAAAATATATCTCTTAGTAAGAGGTTCTAGGAAACTTCCTCATCCCACGATAATTTGGCTCTTGTGCCAGTATGCTGGTGAACTTGTGAGGTTTTCTAGCACCTCTTTCCTGGTGATTTATCTTGAACGTCACACTTCAGTATTCCCTTGTGTGTTATTTATGTGACTTTAATATTGGCATAATTTGTATGGACATGACATGGCGTCCGGGAGTACAAGGATGAAGCTGCCGAAACCTGATTATCGTTGATACGTCTTTGTACTACCGGATGCCTTAGAGAAAATTACCGTGCCCTACGCGGAAGTAAACTGGCACGGAGGAGGTGCTGGAAGGCCTCCCCAGCCGACGAGAACACGGCCCCTGGGAGAGCCGCTCATGTCTCTCGCAGCCTCGGGGACCTGGACGGTGAAGAGTGTTGGGCCGAGAGGGCGGTGGGCAGACTGAGGTTCCTGTTAAAGCACTTTTTTTTATTAACAAGAGGGGTCGTTCACAATCTCCTCTTTCTCTCCTTGGTGTTTGCTCTTGATGTCGCGCGGCGGTCTAAGTCCTTTTCCCCTCGTGTGGAATTACCAGCGATTGTTACAGTAGTTCAGAAATATGAAAATAAAAAAAAAGTAGATCTAGTATGTACCAAAAAACAAGACTGCCAGTTTGATAGTCGTAGTATTTTTTGAGAGAACAGGGACACTAATGAATAGTGCAAAAGCAAAAGTGTCTGAGAGGAAACTTGTGCACAGCCCCTTAACTAGCCCGAGTGTTGTGTTGTGGCGTCTCACTAACTTCGCACTTTTAACACTTCCTTCCGTTTGGGCCTACGGTAGAGTAGAATTGTGGGCATGTAAATTACGATTCATTTAAATATTTCTTATAACTATCTCTTTAACTTTCTTTTTTGCTAACTAACTGATGTCAATATTGTCTTAGAAATCCTTAAGCTCATTTAATATTAACTAGGCTATAAATAAAGCGCCTAAACTTTCTATCATATATAGACATTGAGTTCAGTTTTCACACGGAATTTTTGAACATGCATTTATAAATTTACAGTCATTAATAATTTGTCTCACATGTTCATCTTATTTAAATACTTGGTTATTGTGAAAAAGTTTTACCAAAAAACACATACTATATATTTCTGTTCCATAACGTCTTACTGTGTCGTTTCTTTTTATATATATATTATCTCTAAGTGTAATGGTTGATCTCGGCCAGCTCGCCTACTAAACTGGGACTCCTTCTCCTCTAAACTCTCCCTCAACGCAACCCCTAACTAACCCGGGGCTAGAATCACTGACAAACTTCCGATCTCCTGCTCATATAACCTGGATTTATATTTGCAGGAAGAACAAGAGACAAGGGAAAGTTCTGCACCTTTCCTTTCACTGTCCTCCTGCAATGAAAAATTCTAATTTACGTGAAGGCTTTGATCGTAAATTTGTTAGCGATGTCTCCGTCCCGACCACCACCGACCTCTCCGACCTGCTGCTGTCTAGGTCATGAGTCGGGCGGGTGTGGAACGTCCCAACACCCGCCCTTATCTGGTAAATTTGACCGAGCAAAGCGGTGACCCAATTTTCATGGACTGCTTCGACTTCCTTTGCACTTCCCCCACCCCCTCCCCCCCCCCCCCCCCCCCCCCCCCACTGTCCCCACAATACTCGGCCCTGGCCCCTGGCGTTTGACCCTAACAAGTGTGTGTCAGCCGTGCTTATGTTGTCTTCAGTATTTCCATAATTTCATCGATATCTCGAAAACGCAATGACCACTATTTGCAATGCATGAAAATACGAGTGCACCTTAATCTTTTCACACGAGTATAAGAGGACATACTCAAATGATCATAACTTTCTCGCAGGGGTTATTCCAGTGCATACTAAGACCAAATATGTTTATTAGCTTACCTCTTCGGTGGTAGGTGAAAAGAAACCACAGAGTGCTGCCCAAAATGATAGACCCCAACAGCAGGCCTCACCCCTACTTGGTCTCTCGTGCATGCGGGGACACATCCAGCATGAAAAAACCATTGGATTGTATAAGCTTTGCGATCTAGGGACGCAAAAATACCATGGACTGGAACTATATATATATTTTCCATTCAGTCATTACGTACTCTGGTCCTTACGCGATCCAGACGTGTATAGCAGCCCCCATCCATTGACCTCCCACCCCCAAGCCCACCCCCACCCACAGTCCACCACCACCACAACCACATCCACTCCCCTCCAAACTCTGTGTGCCTGAAGCATGTTTCACTCAGATCAGCCGTGGACTTTTATTGTGTCTTGCTGACCAAGGGTAGCAATCTTGGCTTTCTTCACCTACGGCCAGACCAGGACAAAGGGCCGAAGTCTCCTCAGGGACACCCGCTTCCTCTTGTTTCCATCTCATATTTTGCATTTTGCCTCTTCTAATCGTCACACCAAGCACTGAAGGTGAATGTGACCACTGTATACTCTTACTGCATAGGTACGGTTTCCATTTTAACTTAGGTTTAAGTCCAAATTATGGGAACGCGTTTTGCAGAGCAGGAAGACAAATCCTGTATAGACCAGCTTGTCTAGCTCTTCCCAGACAACGATGGCATTCCTTTCACCTCATCCTCTCTCACCTGATCAACACTCACGCTTGTAGATAGCTGTAACATTCGCTCGTTTGTCCTTCCACTACAACTACTACTACTACTACTACTACTACTACTATCATCATCACTGCAACTACTACTTTCGTTCTCCTCTCACGGGGCTACTACCATCCACTGCCATCATAATATTAAAACCAACTCTGAGACCTCATCCTGTATTTCCCTCTCTGTTTCATCTCTGTGTGTGCGTGCTTCTTTTTTTTCATACGCTTCTTGGTGCTTCTTTTCTTTATGCCCTTTGTCTTCAGTTCTCCTACGGTTCTCTGATCAACTCATTCTTCATTTTCTTCTCCTCTCATTCTTCGCCTTCCTCACTCATGCTACTTGATCTTAACTTCTTCTTCCTAATGTTTCTCCTTATCTCTCCATATTCCTACTTCACTCCCTCATTTTCGTCGTCTTCTCTCATTTCCTTTTCTCTATCTACCGCTTTTCCTATCCCTCTAATTGCATCTCCGTTTCCTAATTGTCTTCCCCTTCATCTCTATGTGATCTGTACATTTCCATTATGCTTTTTTTTTCTTTACTATCTCAAGTTTTTTCCCCATTCTATCTATTTTCCTTCATTCAACTCTTTATTTTCCTTTTCCTCCTCTTCTTCCAATATGTATATTCCTTATCTAACTTAATCTCTCTTAGCTTTTACCTC
>JAGKTI010005485.1:23043-44812 GCA_018397915.1 Birgus latro | reverse complement strand
AACTTGTTTGCGGCAAGCTATATCTTTCATTTGGGGGACTCCAGTAAAGTCTTGGTGGTGGAACAGAATAGGAATGTTGATGCAGTGATCAGAGAAAAGACTCTGGGGGGAATGGAAAAGGGATGGGAATAGAGTGGACCTTTGCAGCTACTCGTTCAACTTGAATACAGGTGCTTAGCACGAAGACTCTCAAAGGAATTTTTGTTAAAAAAGCCACACAGTGTCAATAACAGGAATGCAGTATTTAGATTAGCTAAGGAGGTAGGAGAAACTAGAGGTGAACAGCAGTATGGAGATATACAAGGAATGCCAAAGAAAGAATGCATATAGGATGCCAAAGAAAGACTACATAAATCAAAGAAAATGGTGACTGTGGCAGACCTTATGTGATATGGCAAAAGAAAGTGGTTCATAATACTGGTGAGAGGCAGAGATAAAGAAAAGTTTCTAAACAGTGAGAGCAGTATGTGGGGATAGTGTAGCCTAGTGGTGGGTCTGTCATGTCTGTGAGCACCAAAAGGGGAGCAAGGCATATATGATATTGATACTCAAACCTCTGGCACTCTCCATTTTTCAACTTCACAGCATTCTTCACTTCTGCCACTGTCATACTCAGGCACAACACACTAGTAATACAACTCTGATGAAAGAAGAATATACTCAGATCCTCTTGAACTAACCTTCTACAGTAGCTGATATATTTCTTCAAAAATTTTAAAGACAGTTCACCTTCTGGAGTCTCCTCTGCAGTTCTCAGAGCATTTAAGTGAACATTCATGACATGCTTTGCCAAAGTCTGGAAAATACAAATCAATCATTATCCTCTTATCCCATTTTCAGTATTCAAGATAACATTTAAACATGAAACCAAAATTCATTCATCAATTCTCCTCTCTCACTTACCATCTGTGTATCATGCCATGGCAGGATATTCTTTTAAAAATCCTCTTATCCCATTTTCAGTATTCATGATAACATTTAAACATGAAACCAAAATTCATTCATCAATTCTCCTCTCTCACTTACCATCTGTGTATCATGCCACAGCAGGATATTCTTTTGAAAATCTCTTTACACCCACTACAGTACCATACTGCTAACATATCCTGCTCATCTGTTATCCAATCCTTACAAGCATCATCACCTAGCTACATACAGCTTCATTTCAATTAGTGGCTGAACCACATTAACCTGGTCCCTTGACCAAACCTTCATGTTAAACAAAGGACATGTTCATGCTATAACTTCTTCATTTCACATTTGCAGTTCTATCAACAGCCATTTCTTCCAAAATTCCTTATACCATAGTCTGCTCACCTAAACTTGATGGGGAGTAATTCTGCAACATCTTATTTCACTTATCTCGATGGAAAGGAAGGCACACAGCTCAAAACCCTTTCAGCAGCACTTTTTAGTGACTAACATGATTCAGTCCAGTAATAAAGAGGGCAACTTTAAGCCAAGTTTATGTGTACAGAGTACAGTCTATCTGACTCAGTGTCACCATCTTAACCATTCTTACTTTAAAACACTGAGCACTTCCCTAATTACATTTACACATCTTCAACTATCTACCACATCCAACTGGGGAGAGGAGGGGAGGCAAGTATGGCTAACTGCTTTCCCCTGAGCTGTATTATGTGACCAATAAACCCCAATCACCCCTCACCTGTAATCTCTTGTGCCACAGCTGGTTTCAACCATTAAACCAACAGGCATGTATTTGGTTATACGGCTAATACCAAGGGTTATAAATGATTTCTGATACAAGAAACCATTTGGCCCGTCACTCAATACTGAATTCCCTTAAAGTAGCACTAAATCAAGTAAGTGGATGGTAGAAGATTGCTTTATTCAATTTTTATCAGTAAGTTGGTGTATCACGCCCCACAACTCTCTCCATTGCTTAACCTGCCCAGTCCCAACCGATTTTTTACGAAACACCCTCAGAACCCAACCGATTTTCAATCCCCCCCCCTTCAAACCTCCACTTTTGGTGAGAAACATCAAAAATTCAGAGAAATCGCCCTCCTGAGCTTAAAAATGTTGATACAGGTGTCATTCAGCCATATGTTTTCCTTCTTTTTCAGGGTAACTGGCTAAAGAAAATGAACTATGGAATGGTTAACTAATTCAAGCCACTTTAAATTATGTATTTATTTATTCATTTATTTATTTATTTGGTACGAAATTATGTGTAGTACAAATCTATATTGGTTTTCAAACAGTAATATAGGCGATAAAAGCATTGTTCACTCACCCAAAACCCCAGCATATGGCACCTTCCTTTATGACATTCACCTCATCACTTCTGTTTGTTTCTACCTCTAGCTTCTTTGTTTCTTTGTCCTCCACATCAAGAATCACTTTCACCGTGAATTTCATCATTGGAGAGACCGTGGGGCAACATATCTTTACTGGCCAGGTTACTGCTAACAGATGAATTGCCCAGTGTGGGGGGGAAGGGGGGGTCAGGTGGGGCCAGGCAGCATCCCTGCTTGACAGCAGGTAGAGGAAGGTCTCCCACACATGCCTACCAAAAATCACCCACGAATGTTGAAAAATGTGCACACGATGGGCCTTGCAATTGAGTGACGTATGATGTATGTCAGTGGGTCTGTCCGCGGAAAAAAGTAGTGACGTCCATCATACGTCGGTGGGGCTCGGTGGGTTAAATCAATCATCTACTTTTCAGCTGTATTTCCATTTCTCCTCTCCATCGCTATATAAAACTGCAACATCAGTCAACAAGCACAATGTTCACACTTCTATCTGATTAAGTAAAATCTTAAGGTAAAAAAAAAATAATAATACTAATACAATAATCTTACTGTATCTCTCCGTTCATCATGCTCATCCTTTACAATGTAGATCATGTCAAATCTGGAGAGGATGGTGGGCATGAAATCTATATTCTCTTCGCCTTTTGTGTCATCCCAACGGCCGAACACCGAGTTAGCAGCAGCCATGACAGAGCTGCGGGAATTGAGAGTGGTGGTGATGCCCGCCTTGGCAATAGAGATGGTCTGCTGTTCCATGGCTTCATGAATAGCAACACGGTCATCTTGACGCATCTTGTCAAACTCATCAATGCATACAACTCCTCCATCAGCCAGAACCATGGCTCCACCCTCCATCACAAAGTTACGCTAAAAAAAAATAATAATAAAATAATAATAATACAGTATACAACACTGTATGATATATTAAACAATTTTTACCAGCCAAGATCAGACCTGATGGCAAACTAATGCTCCATCGTTGTTCACTACCCTTATCTGCATGCAGTTAGATTCAAGCAGCATTATTTGTAAGGAAACAACTTCCCTTGACGAAACTTTCTTGTTAAGGAATAAATATTTTCATTTCCTTGTGGTTCACAAGTCTTGGGACAGATAGGCATGGGGAAAAGTTTGGAGATTTGGTTCCTGGACGGATGCCACTGGGGCACCACAGCAAGTTCCACATCACACCATTATCTGGTTACATGGTTACCAGTGTTGTAAATGGTTTCCTGAGTTACAGGAAGCCATTAGGCTTGTTACTCAGTGTAGAGCTGCTTGAAGTAGAATGAAAATTACTATAAAGTGACACGAAGAAAAGAGAGAAACAGGAAGAGAGGAGGGCAGACACAGACTGATGAAGGTTAAGGAAGAAGTAGGCAGCACTACATCAAGTGAGTGGATGATGACCACCACCATATCAAATAAGCATGGAGTGAATGGAAGAAGTTTAAGGAGTTGTTCTCTCTCCTAACAATGAGAGAGTTCTCCCTCTGTGATAAGAGGTCTTTGTATGCAGAGTGTGATACTGAATGGTGGTAAGACTAGGGCATTAATGAAGGAGGATATTCACAGGCTCAAACGTAGAACTAAGAATGATTAGATGGATATGTAGTACATCCTTAGATGAAAAGCCTGGAGGAATTATAACTGCTAATGAAGAGAGGAAGGACAGGACATGAATGAATTACTGATGTGATGAAGTAAGGACAAGATGGAAAAAATATTTTGAAACCCTGATGAATGGGAAGAGAAAGAGCAGAGCAGCGGTAAACATGATTGGTTTTGAGGGTGTGCAGAGAAGGAATGCAGTGCCAGGAGATGTGACACTTGCACAGGTGAAGAGTGCTGTGAAGCGGCTGAAAAATGGGGAAGCAGCTGGGGTTGATAAGGTGTATGAAGATGATTAAGTGTAGTGGAGAGACTGGAATGAAGTGCTTGTTGGAGATACGTACAAGTAAGAAGGCATGGATAAGTGAAATTGCCAGCAGAGTGGAAAAAGGTTGTGATTGCACCCCTGTACAAAAATAAAGGTGAACGAAGTGACTGCAAGAATTATCGTGGCATAAGTTTACTGAGTGTAGAAGGGAAGGTATATGGAAGAATTGTTATAGAGAAAGTAAGAGAGATATCAGAAGTCCTAGTGAGTGACGAACAGGGTGGCTTTAGGAGTGGCAGAGGATGTGTGGATCAAATATTTGCAGTGAGACAGCAGAGAAGGGTTGTGAGAAGGACCATAAGGTGTTTATGGCATTCATGGATATGGAAAAAGCATACAAAAAAGTAGACAGAGAAGGATTGTGGAGAGTTCTGTCCATGTACGGTGTAGATGGTAAGCTGCTAGGTGTCATCAGGAGTTTTTATGATGGTAGTGAAGCATGTGTAAGGGTTATTGGGCATCTAAGTGAATGGTTCACAATCGGTGTGGGCATGCAACGAGGTTGTGTGATGTCCCCATGGTTGTTCAACATATACAGTATATGGATGGGGTGATGAGGGAAGTAAAAACACTAGTACTGTAATAGAGAGAGGGATGGCATTGGTAATGAATGGTGATGGATGGAATATCTCAAATTTATTGTATGTTGATGATGCAGTCCTGCTTGCAAATACTGGACAAGAACTTGGTAGACTAGTGCAGGGCTTTACTGATGCCTGTGAGCATTGTGGCCTCAAAGTAAATGTAAAGAGTAAAGTGATGGTCACTGAGAGAGAAGGTGACTCCTAGTGTGATGTCACAATGAATGGAGAGAGACTGGAATTGGTGAGAGAGTTCAAATACCTGGGTACAGTGACAGAAAAGAGAGGAAAATGTGCAAAACAAGTTGAAGGTAGAGTGACACAAGGAAGAAAAGTAGATGGTGCAATGAAGGCCTTGATAAGAAAGAGAGGCTTGAATGTCGCAGCTGCACGAGGCTTACATGAAGGAGTGTCAGTGCCAACTTTAACATATGGATGTGAGACTATGGTGTGGCACGAAAATGAAAAGTCAAGAGTAAGACAGTGGAGGTGGGACTGCTGAGGAATGTATGTGGAGTACAGTGGGTGGATAGGATATGAAATAATGTGATTCGTGAAAGATCCTGTTGGAGGGACAGAAGTCATGAGTGAGAGCAGTGGAAATGAGTTATTTGAGAGGAGCATGTGGAGTCACATGGAGAGAGAGACTGACAAATGAGGGAGTGAAGGAGCATTGTGGGTGTGGACGTGGATGTGATAGGAAGCATTAGGAGAAACACATTAAGGTGGTTTGGCCATGTGGAGAGGATGGAGTGTGAGAGACTAATGAGGAGTGTGAGAGACTAATGAGGAGTGTGAGTGAGGTGGAGGGAGGGAGAGGGAGGGGGAGGCCAAGGATGAGATGGAGGGATGGAGTGGAGAGGTATATGAAAGGTGGTGGTGTTAGCTGGGAGCATGGCAGTGAAATGGCAGGGGACAGAACGACATGGAGGCGATTTGTCTGTGGCCACCCCTTACGGGATTGAGGTGTCTGGCAATAGATCAACAGATAGTGAAAGATGTGGAGTGAGGAAGTCGGTGGAAACTAGAATTGAAGAGAGTGTACTGAGATGGTATGGTCATGTGGAAAGAATGGATAACAATAGAGTGGTGAAAGAGGTATATCTGAGTGAATTTGAAGGAGGAAGGAGGCGAGGTAGGCCAAGGACAAGGTGGAGAGATATGGTGGATGAGTGTGTGAGGAAGAGAGGTTTGGAAGTTGTGAGGCTAGGGAACTGACAAGAGATCGAGCTGGCTGGATGAATGTTGTGAGAAGGAGTGCATGATCAGGGATTTGGCACCCCTTTATAATGTGGCAGCATCCGAATTGACTCTATTGGATACGTTTATGTGAAGCAACAAAACGTGGTGAATGTTTGGATACGTTTAAGTGAAGCTACAAAACGTGGTGAATGTTTGTATACATTTAAGTGAAGCTACAAAACGTGGTGAATGTTTGGATACGTTTATGTGAGGCTACAAAACGTGGTGAATGTTTGTGGCGTATCCGATACAGCCAGGATTCTGGGGGCTTGAATGATGAGTGAATGGAAGCGTGGCCCATTGGACTGAGCAAATTTGGGCTGGCTGGAGGTTGCTACTCCTCACCCTGCCCTAAGGTGGGAAAGGAGGTCTGGATGATGATGATAAGGTGTGGATTAAGATGCTTTGGGCATGTGGAGAGGATAGATGATGACAAATGGGTGCACTGATGGAGTAGCTGCAATAGCCAGACAGAAAGAGACTTGGAACAAGTCACGCTTGTGACCTCTGGGAAAAGAAATTGAATAAAGAAACTGCTGGAGATCAAGTAGTGTAGAGCACCACTAAAAGGTGACCAAGATGGACACATGCATGTTGAAGCCTAGTTCTGTGGCTTGCAATTTTTTGTGCCTTAAATTAGTCTTGTTTGCTCTAAATAATTTTCCTCATAAGGTTTATTATTTGTCCAGTACAGAATTAGTCCAGTACTGCAGTGCTGTCTGACCAAATTACAGTACTGGATGAGAGGCCATTGTAATACTGTACCAGCAAACAACAGATAACAAAATATATTACAAATAAACAAATAAATAAAATAATAGTAACAGAAACCAAGTAATAGCTTTCATATCAACTCATGATGGAAATAATTTTAGTATTCTAATCCAGCTACTATTTGACAATATTATCCAGCTGAGTGAGTCATAGGAGCCTGTGTTAATACTGAAGCCTTTAACTCTTGTGATTTGAGCAACTACAGTAGATACTTTCTTTCAGCACCATGCCAGATGATTCTGTTAAATCCCAAATAAGTTTTAAAAGAAACCAACCGAGACAGGATCCCTGGTGACAGAGGCAGTAAGACCAGCAGCAGAAGAACCTTTGCCAGAAGTATAGACTGCAATCGGTGCCACTCGCTCAACAAACTTAAGCAACTGAGACTTTGCTGTACCAGGGTCTCCAAGCAGCAATAGGTTGATGTCTCCTCTCCTCGTCAGTCCATCAGGAAGGCGCTTGCGAGACCCACCAAAGAGCAGACATGCAGTAGACTTCTTTATGTCCTCCGAGCCATAGATGCTGGGCGCAATGCTCCGGGAAATACGCTCATACACATTGTCATTCTGGGCCAGCAAACGGAACTCTTCCTCCTCAGCAGCTGAGATGGTGAAGCCTGAAGTATACCCGCGTCCCTCAGTGTCTGTCTGGATGCCTACCACTCGCAGATATGGTGCTCGGATTCCCACTGCCACCTTGTCACGTGACCCTCGTTGCTAATGAGCAAAGTTGGTATGCATCAGTAGTGATCTGTACTATTATGGTATTCTGAAAACACATACAGTAATCAGCACCTACGTAGGTAATTATAGAAAGCCCCTTACACCCTCTCTATCCCTCATATGAATCCAGGCGGCTAACAACACTCCACCTCCGAGGGGAATCCTGAGGCAAAATGGCATACATGTCTGTCCTTTAGACTACTGTATGGTACCATGAAGTGCTACAAACAAGCTTGGGCAGACTTTCTGACTATTGTTTTGTCTGACCCACAGTTTTGTCTTTGTGCAACTTACTTCACAGAGTTCTGTGTCTGTACAAGACATATTGTGGCTCTGCATCCATACCACAACACTTCTTCATGACCTGCATCATATTCTTAACTTTAATCTATTACTATAACTGAGTATTCACAATGAAGAGCAAGCAATTTTAGGCTGTTAGAGTAAAATGGGTATAATGGGCATTCTCAGAAAGACAATTCTGGATGAGTACCAGCAACTGCCAGTTGCTGCTATTTGGCCAAGCAGACTAGCATACATTAAGCCTAATCAACTGAAGTATGGCAATATTCATGTCAAAGTGATCATCTCTACATTTGTTTTATAACAGAACCAGTAGTCAAACTGGAATAATATCATATTTGAACTCACCTTCAAGTTAGTAAAAAACATCAATAAGTAAGGATGCACATTTTTTTAGCTTATCTTGCAACATCTACCAAGTACATAAATCACTTTATAGCTAACTGTATTCATTATGAAATTAAAACCTTTCTAAGAACCATGCTATACTTCAATCTAACATTCAAACATCAATATCATCAATGCATATTTAGCACATGTAGTGATAATACTTGATTCACCCCCACACCCTTAGCTTAAGAATGAATATCACAGGTGAGTGTGAAGCTATTTGTAGAATGTTTTTTGACCCTCCAGAAGGCACCAGGATTTTGGGGACCTGAATGGTGAATGAATGGGATTGTGGTTCATTCAACTGGGCACCAGGTATCTCCTCCCATTAAGTTTTCTCTGGCTCTCTGGACCCTACATCTGGAACTGTCTCCCTCTGTATTTCCTGCTTCCTATGATCTCCAGTCTTTCAAACGCAGTGTGTCCAGGAATCTCGAAATGATCGGATCTTAAATTGGCTTTCTCTTGTTTTTTTTTTCCTTTTCCCTTGGAAGGAACAGTTTGCAGGCTCCTCACCTTTGGTTCCTTCTTCCCAGCATGAAAAGACACCCCACTGTGGGGTAGGAAAGGAGGTCTGGATGATAATGAGTGATATACATGTAATCTACATTCAGTTACTGATGCAAGGAGACTGGAATAACGATCGTTTATAATGATGACGGAACACCTGATTACTTAAGGTATTAAATTTTCAATAAAAGTGGTAAAAAAAATATATACTGTACTTACTTTAGATTTCCCAACTTTCTTAATCGAATATATCCCCAAAACAACAACCCGGTTCCCAGGAACCACACGTTCACACAGGGATCTGTAATATGGTAAATAATTATTGAAACTGCAAATAACTTGCCTCAGTAGAGCATTGAATCCATAAATTAACAACAGCACTTAGCAAATGCATTCGTCTGCCAAGGCTGCACCACACCACACACTCCCCCCCCCCCTCCACCTCAGGGTTTTTTTTGGCTGGATGTCCAACACATGGGGTTTTGAGATACATAAAGAAATTTTCTTATATATATTCCACACACACACACACACACACACAAAATCATAATTTTTAGAGGAAAATGTCTATCACAGTACTGTAAGAAAAAAAAAAAAAAAAAGCAGTCAAAAACTGTGATGCTGGAGCTCCGCCAAGAAGTAATTAGAGCAGCCAGATGCTGCCACAGCTGCAGAAACATCTTGTGCTGCACTAAGAAAATAAAATAGTGCTCCCATAATGGCAACACTTCAGTATTGGCACTTCCTGATGTGTGAACCGTTACTGGGCCCCCAGTACTGGCAAGCAAATATAAACAGTTCAGAACATGCATACATGACGCCCAATGGATGGCTATAGACAGTTTTTTTTTGTGGCACGTATACGTGAAACCTGATATGAAAGGGATAAAAAATGACCGTCAACATTCTCTTCCCAAACTTTAAGCATTTGTTTCCCTGATAGTTCTCAATCATTACTCCAAATCTTGGACAGCTCCATCCAATAATTTTTCAAACATGCTGTTGACAGATTGAAACAAACCATCTATCCATCATCATCCAATCATCCAATCCAACGTTGCCCCAGAGCCTGGGGCTAGGCAAGTTGGTCCTAACATTTAAGATGATAAACAAACCAAGCCAAAATATAACCACATGAGTAGATTCTATCCACAGAAAGAATAAAAAATTCAAACACATAACATCCTCAGCAGAGATAATTATACATATATAACATGAATAAAAATGACACCACACTTCCTCTAAAAGAATTCCTGCACTGAGGCTCGCCATGGCATAGCTGATGTTTTCTAAGGACTGGAAGTGACACCAAGTGTGAAAACCAGCAAATTACTTTCATGGGTCAATGGTACCCATCCATCTACTACCTAAGAGATAATCATAAAAGGTTAACATTAGTCCCACAGTGCAGTTAAAAATATAGAGAAACCAAGCTTTTCCATCATCATCAAGTGCTTCAAAATTTATCATAAAACAATGGGGTTGCCTTTCCCATCATGATTTAAGGTTTAACAATATGACCACCAGTGCTGTAGCTGGCAAGTAAAGACCAATAAATAATGGCATCAGAATAGTGGAAAAATTCACCAAAAATCGGTATCGTAACGGAATCAGCTTACTCATGTGTCTGTGCTTTACAATAAACACACTGCATTAAGAGTTCTAACACACATATCCACAACTGTGAAACTAAGCTTTAAATACCATATTTATCCATAATTATAACCGATAAGTTATTGTATATGACACTGGACTTAATAGTTAGCTGTGATAGGGTCACTGACTTGGTTTGAAATTGGTGGTGTAATAACCATGAGCATATTTTATATACATTTTATTCATAAATACAATCTCTCTCCACAATTTTGTAATATTTGTTACTGGTACTGATCTTCAATGCAATGTACTGTAGCTCAGCAGTAGGCTATACAAAACTCACAAAGTACATACAAAGCTCTGTTATGAGTGAATTTATTTACATGCAGAATTGAATCTCATTGGCCCCCCCCCTTGACACCATGGTGACTTTGATAATATATCAGTAACTGCAAATTACCAGCTGATTATGAGTTCAGGAAAAATACCAGCATTTAGTGGAAAAAATGAGAAACTGGCAGAGACAGAGAAAATTAAATCTCTTAATCCTAAACCACAGCTTGTCCTATCACATATTATCCTTTCATTGTAATTATTAGCTGCAGATTATTTGTGAATATGGAAGTCAGAGCTAAATATCCTGATGAAAATAAATAAAATTCAAGCTGTACAGTTAGGAGCTTTCCAAACATGCCAAACTCTAGTGCTGAGCTGAAAGCTTTCTTGTAAGGCTACTCAGTAATGATATACTACAATCTTTCATATAATTCAACACTCTGAGAATATTGGTGGCAAGTCCTTGATAAATAGATGCATGTCACAAGGCTAACAAACAATGGATAATGTGAAAAAATTTCACATCTGAGTACATAAGGTCTGTAATGGTTTTAATAATGGCTACTGTTAATACGTCAGCCTCAATGGCATAAAACTGCAAACTTCCTTCCTATAATGTGTAGTCGATGTGAAAATTTTTAATTTCTACCATGAAGGGTACTTGCATTAACCTCTTCATTATCGAAATCGATAAGCTTTATGCTTGTAAACCTAGAAAAAGTTCTGGCGAGGAACTGATAATTGTAAGGTTTACGGTGGTAAACCTGATAAGCATAGGGAGGTATAGGAGGGTAGGAGTGTTGGTTTTGGGGTTACTAGAGAGACTTGGGTTGTAAGAACTGGCAACTTGACTCTGACGTCATTCTCCTTGTCATGGCCATGCCATGGCCATATCAGAGTCCATGCCAGGCCATGATTGACATCATTTGGGTATTTTGGATATGATTTATTATTTCAAATGTTTTGGGCATATATATAGACCTATATGGTATGATATAAACAGAAAAAAATAGTTGCACTAGGCATATCAGCACATGGTTACCATGACAACCACCCTCCTAGGCCCCACAACCTACCAGCAGCCAGTTCTCACCCGCAACCCCTCAGTATCCCCCAAGCTGCATGCTGTGACTGTGTGTTTTTTTTTTGGCTGTTTTTGCATGATCATGGCGTCATCTGATACTGATGACGAATTTGATACAAAGCTTGCTAGTGAGTTAGATGAGTCTGATGACAATGAAACTCAATCAGACATCAGTGAGTGAGTCAGACGATGATGATATACCAGAAAACGACAGTGATAGCGAGAGTACGAGTGATGAAAGCGAGATAGATAATTGCTCAAATCCCAGCACTGTAGGCTCGCCATTGTTGCAGAGTCCCTGAGGACCTGCCTTCACCCTCTTGTCGGATCCGTTTGCAGATCAAAGGCCACCTCCACTACCTACACTTCACCTGGACTTTCCCAACGTACATCCTGCAGTGTATCAACGTCACGAGGAGCAACATATGAGTACTGTATATACCTTTTTATGTCTGTAAAGTCTATATTTATAGGAACAATGAAAGTTTAGTAAAGTATATATATCCCAACACGTATACTACTATAGGAAATGTATTTCAAATCATGCACAGTGTACCTCGTGGTCAACATGTACTTGAGAATATAAAAGTAATATAAAATGAAAAACAGTGCACTTATGATAAACGATCACCCCCCATGCACACGCATGAACTTCCGGGAATTCGGTTTGACGGAGGGAGAGCGGGGCGGCTGGGGGTGGGAGGCGCAGTAATGAAGGGGTTAATGAATCAGATATGGAAAACATCTTTTTGAGTACGGGGTATAGAAACAACTATGAATAAATTCATCCCAACTTTTGGCAATATTTACTGTACTGCAATTCTTAAATTTGTTAGGCTACATGTACTGTTTATGAGGTTTATCCTTGGACATCTTACGAAATGCTTCAACACTGATATATTTACTACCAGGGTAAGCTTGGTACACAACTGACACCTTAATTTATATAATAAAAAACAAATTTCTCAGCAAATGACTCACTGCTTCCTAGTCAGTGCTGTGAACCTCAGTAGGAAAATTACATCACTGCAAACTCTTCTAAGACGTTGTGGTACTAGTCATTCATTAACCTTTAATCTATTATCAATGTGTTCTCTTTCCCACCAAGTCCCCAGCCATTATCAGTGCCTGGATAGCTGTAGTGGGGACCATAAAACCCTCCTTGTGCCTTGTGTCTCCCAATCTCCTTTACACCTGTCTACTATAAGAGGGCTGCATGCAGGAAAAGCTTGCTAAATGTGTGAGTTGTGATACTGAAAGTGATTTTTACAATGAAGAAGTTAGTGTAAATGACTAACAATAAAGAAGATAAGCATCACAGCCATAAGACATGAAGAAGCAAGACTGTGAAAATGTTGTCCTGCCACTAACCAGTTTCAGACACTAGGTGGTGGGAACTGTCAAACATGTATGCACTTTTGATTCCCACCACTACTCCATTTATTTATTCATTCCCTTCATTTCCGTACAAAATTGGTGCTACATATCAACAAACCTAAAACAAATGTTGCAGTGTATTTACAAGTGCTGAAGTAAATAATAAGCTATCAAAATAAGTGACCAACGTCAGTGAAATTCTCCAGTAACCACAAGTGTCTCAATGTTATAAGTAACTGTAGATAATTTGTAGTTACGAAGAATAATAAGTGAGTATGAATTTACTGAGCATAAACATTATGAAAAGAGACAACAGGTAAGTGTTTGACTCGACTAATCATCGTTGGATGGACCCAGGCGCCAGCTGTCAAATTCATGTTTACCGTAGGTAATTATCTCTACCATCGCAACCACACCCTCCACCATCCACTTCACCCACATGGATGAATTCTACCTAACAGTAAGTGCTCTCTGTGTATTCATTTTACATGGAAACTAAAATGAATATTTGCAGTACAGTAAAACCTCGATATAACGGACTTCAGTAGACCGGAATTCGCTTTTATCGGACTCGAGGAGCTACCGGACTAAACTCCTATATATCAGAAAAAGTCCGATAAAGCCAGAAAGCAGTCCGGACTGCCTGACCACTTCAGCTATGTTCACCACAATAAGACAAGTAAAAGACATGTTTTTCAGTGCACAGTACAGTATTATTATGCCATTTGATTAATCTAGTGAAGGTATAACACAGTACAATACTGCAATGGTGGTGAAAACCACTGATGCAATCCGGACTAATGTCTGATATATCGGAAAAAGTCCGGATTAGCAGGGGTAAGTCCGGATGTCGCTTTTATCGGAATTTCGCATTTTTCGGACTGGCTTGGGCCCCAATTAGTCCATTATAGTGAGGTCTTACTGTATATCATCATCATCATCATCTGGACCTCCTTTTCCACCCCAGGGTAGGGTGAGGAGTAACAACATCCAGACAGCCCAAACTTACCCAATCCACTGGGCCACTCCTCCATTCACTCACTATTCAAGCCCCCGGAGTCCTGGCTCTATCTGATGTGCCAGAAACATTAACCACGTTCTGTAGCTCCACATAAACGTATCCGACTGTCTTGTATCTATCTATCTATCGAAGTATATATATATATATTTTGCCACTTACAAATGTCCACTTTATCCAATTACCTTTATCCACTTATCTTTCTGGATTATTTCTGTACCATTTTTCAAGCTATTTGTTATTATACTTATTCCATTTCTTTTTTTGTTAACATTTACAGTCATACAATGCCTTTTACATACCCAATCATCAGTTCACTTACTCAAAATGGTACTGATGTGCAAGAAGTAGACTATTATACTGTATACATGACATAATTTGAATAGTTTTCCCACTATTTAGTTATTTTCATACAGACACAAAATATAAGTACATTTCTGGCTGTTTTAAATTACTCTGTAGCGATAATGAAATGGAACTGAAGAGGTGATAAAGCTGTAATATACTGTCGATGAATACATTACTATTAGGTGTTACTTAATATATTTCTACTGCTTTCAAACATTTCCTAGCATGACGTACACTGGGGCTCATACGTGAATTGTGACCAAAGGGTACTGAAATGGTACCTGCCAATACGGTACATGACTGACACGATCTTCACTCATTCAGTGCACTGCTGTACTAGATCATTTACGGAAAGATAAATAGTATACATTTGTCTGACTATTTTACTTCTTTTGTGCTGTATTTTAAGTCCCTTCAAATGAGCTGAAATACAAAAATTCATTTCTGAAGTCTGGCTACAGATAGGACTGACACTTGAGCACTTACCTTGTCAACAGAGCTTCACCTATGTGAGTTTGGTAAAAAAATCACCCCCCCCCTTTCATAGGGTACCTACATTTTTTTTTTTTAAGGGTTAAGCTACACAGCACTGTGCACATAACAACAACATACACAAACAGGTTACTGTCACTGATTCTCAAAATCCTGAAAAAAAAAATAATGAACTGTGCATCAGCTCTGTTTTTCATATCCAGTTTCCCAATACAGAGGGCAAACATTCGTATCAGTTCAGTATCGGCAAAAATGCAGAAGTCGGTGATACAGTATATACCTGTATATTAGTTTGGCTACAGCACTAATGACCACGTTTGACAAAAACCCAAAATTTCAAAAACTGCAATAATCTTTTGAGGACAACCAATTCCTTTTGTTGTGTATAGATAATCACACAGAAACCATCCCAATCCTTACATCCTCTGTACCTTCCCTGTACTACCTGCAATATAATAACAGCATAAACAACAGATATCAACTCAACTCTGGGAATTTGGGGTGCATTATTAGCAATGGCTAAGCTTGGTGAGAGATGTATGGGAGTTACAGTATGGTGGAAATGGGCACAGAATTTCACCCTAACTTGAACACAGCCCAAACTCATCAATGAATAAATGAGAATATCATACTATGGTCATGGAGAGGAGAGGGACATGACAATCTACTGAACTAATATTTTACTAATATTTCGAAAGGCATATAAATTACCAATACCTCTTAAAACAAAAAGTCATGTACTCCACTGACCTGTCTACATACAGCTGAAGATGGCGTGGCATTTCTCCCTGAGGCAGATCCTCAGGCACTTCCTGCAACTTCAGCACCTGGTAGTCAACACATGTGCACTTGTCCGGCATTATGAAGTAGGGGTCCAGGGGGCACTTAGGGCGCCCTGCTTGCTCCCTGGAAGATCAAATAAGTGTAATGCAACAAAAAGGAATATTTTGAAGATTAAGAGCATTACCATTCTTTCCATTAATATGGCATATCTTGAAAAAGTCTTAAAAAACTGACAGATGTGAAAGGGCATCCTTTTAAGTCTTAACATTACAGCAGATAAAAAATGGGGAATGAAGAGAAGAACAGTGACAAGAGTAGAAGAAACAACCAGGATAAAGCAGACCCGAGACAATTTTCCGAGCCATCTCTTCCCACAGTACAAAGTGTTAGCATAAAAAACTGCTTCAAGGGTAATCATAAATGCTTAACCCATCGAGTCCATTGGATTCTTCATAAGCTGAATAAAATTTTCCACAGGTGGCATTATTAAATATAAACAAATAATAACTGTGCTGTGGTGGTTAACCACTTAACCGAAGGCGGCGGTGATGGCTCGAGCCTTGGGCCGTCAGTTGGGTGCCTCTGTGTTCTTTTTAAGTAGCCAGGGCTTTCAAGATATAAATATACAGTAATCCCTCTAATATCCGGACGTCCAATAACCGGACATACTCACTAACCGGATATCCTGGGCTGCCCAACCCCCAAAATGCAAAAAAATCCGAAAAAAATCGACTAATTTTCGATTTTTTGGGACCGCGTCAGTTTGAATTTCCCGCCCGCACCGATCGCGTATGTTTACACTCGTGGCGTCTGTCTGTCGGTCGCCATTACCCACTCTGTTACTGACTCATGAACAACTCCGACAATGGCGGCGATATTGATTGCTTTTGTGGTGATACCCTACCTCCTACAGTGCTTGATACTGCTCTTCACCTTCTTCATCATGTGTGTGATGATGGAATTTACTGTTATGTACAGTGTAGTGAAGTGATGTGATTCCAGTTATAAAAAAAAAAAACATGTAAAGTGTTGGTGATAAGTGCTGGTGATTCTCAATTGGAAAGGTGTGTCAGGTGCAAGGTCTTCCTGTCAGAGTCTGAGATGATAGAGTGGGTTATTACATCAGAGGGCAGCTTCTTGTTCTTAAGTACCCTAACTTCATGCCTAACCTGTTTTCATCATGCTGTAAATGTGTTAAAAGATTACCAAAAATGTTAATCATAATTTCCTGCTTGCAATTTAATTTTCCCATGCATGGTTCTTACGTAAAACAGCTAGAAAAAAGGTGGAAGATGTGAATTTCATGTCCGGTCCTACCTAACCTAACCTATGGTTACCATAAAGATTTTCATGCCTAACCTGTTTTCACCATGCTGTACATGTGTTAAAAAATTACCCTAAATGTTAATCATAATTTCCTGCTTGCTATTTAATTTTTCCATGCATGGTTCTTAAGTAAAACAGCTAGAAAAAAGGTTGAAGCAGTGAATTTCATGTCCGGTCCTAACCTAACCTAACACTGTGTTAATCATAATTTCCTGCTTTTAATTTAGTTCTTTCATGCATGGTTATTAAGTGCACCAGCTATGAAAAAGGTTGAAGCAGTGAATTTGATGTCCAGTCATAACCTAACCTAACCTAACCTAACCAAACCTAACCTAACTTAACCTAACCTAACCATTTTTCTGGTAGCAATTAACATCATTTACTGTATTTGATGCTTTGTATCCAATGATTTAATGCACAAAATGTGAGAAAAGATGATTTCCATGTCCGATACTTACTTATACTATGCTGGCAAGTTCTGAGCTCCTATGACTCACTCACCCCTAAATCATCATTTTTTGGTTAAAATTCAATAAATTCATGCTATGTGTGCATTATTTATGTGAAAAGGAACCTAAATAAGTGCTTTACATGTCCAGTAGGGAGGTAGGAAGGTAGTTTTCTGATTTAGGTTAGGTTAGGTTAAGGTCATGAAAAACCAGTGCTGGAGCTTCAGGACCAATATCCGGACAAAACCAATATCCGGACATGCCTTTGGCTCTATTACGTCGGATATTGGAGGGATTACTGTATATAAAAAATTTTAGGAGAAGCCTGAGTGCTATTTATTTCACTAAGGCTAGTTTTGGCCAATATTTTAAAAAAGTAAGTCGGAGCGCGAATTACCACCGGTGGAAAGTGCAAGAACCGCCTCCAACAACCCCGCGGTTTTTAGGGGTTAAGGGAGATAACTTATATCCGCTTAATACCAGAAGTCATTCCTAAGCTAAACCAATGATCTGTGGGCACAGGGTGAACCTCAATTACTGGGAGTAGATAACCAGAGTCATATTTAAAGGCGCTTTTTGGAAATGCATGAAGACACTATCCAGCCTTAGCACCAAAATAATCACTCATCTGCAATTTGAATAAATTTTGTGAGGAAATAATTCACCCAAACAACCACAAGATCAATTATTGTATCATTTACAGAGGCTCCAACAAACTTCCATGTGTCGCCCTTGATCACCTAATGGCAGCTATCCATGCTGTCGATCTCTGGCAGCCCCTCTCTTCAGTCCCTTATTCCTGAGGTCACACTCTATAACCACATCCCAGGTCTTTTTCAGTCTGCCTCTTGTACCCCCTACCCCTAACATTCACACTTCTCACCTTCCACAACCAAATATCCTCCTCCATCCTCTTCACATGCCCAAACCATCTCTATATCTTTCCTCAATCTACCCCTCCTCATCACAACACACATTCAACTGTCTATTTTTCAGGGACAGTGATCCATGTCAGTTCTCAAATATTATTAATTGATAACCCAAGTTAACATTTGTACCCATCACTTTTTTTTTATTCTTAGGATTACAAAATTCTGAAATTCTGGCAACATTTCCATTAATTCTGACATTATGCTAATTAAATCAAATGCTTATCTTTATCACAGATACCCATCAAGGTGCTTTCTAAGCTAGTGTGGAGAACACAAAATATAGTATATACTGTACTTACGGGGTGGTGGCAGGATTGAAGGATGGTCACTGCTAGGTGGGGCAACTCCACTATTACCTTGGTAACCACCCCATACTCACATCACAATGCCAGTCCCACATTTAAGAAAATTTGTGTATACTCCAGCACCTCAACATTTACAGGAGGTACGTTTCTTAAACCCTCATAAATGCCGAATTTCGCAAATAACTCATTTGCTACCTTTAACTTATTTCAGTAATCGTCACACCCTTAAGAGGAGTTGCCGAGTACTGACTACTTGATCTTCTTCAGTTATCTCCCTTTCTTATTTTTCTCAGACAGCCTCCCACAAAGCCAACTATGACTGGGTTGTAATAAATACAAAATTTTCTAAGTATTAGGCAAAGTTAATCACAGGTTTAAAATTAAGTGATATTACTAACATGGAAATGAGCACATAATAAGGGGATATAAATTACCGTTAATAAAAACATTTTCACAAAGAAAGCATAGTAAGAGGATAGGGATTAATATATATTATTTATTATGTTAACCAAAAAAATATACACTATACTTCTTGTCTGAACAGACCTGAGGCAGTACAGGGGTTAATGAAGGCTACATTTAACCCTCAATTCTGAAAAATCGTACAAACAAAACATTTAGAATAACATCCACGTTGTAATGAAGCTGAATATTTGCTGCAAAGTAACATTTCAGAAGCTTACATTTTCAATATTTATCCACAAGGTATTATATAATGGAAAAATGAATTTCTTTATACTCTACTGTACTATCATCAAAGTAGCGATTGAGTGTATTACACGATTGTAACTAAGGCATAAAAGTTCTGTTACTGGGAAAGTAAATATATGGCAATATTACTCAGCTGAGAGCCACCAGAGGCAAAGGTACAGTACACATGCAAGTGCTGTCCCTTCTCACATCCTCACCTGTAGGCTACACAGCCACCAATATATTACTCCATCGACTGCTAAACACCTGTGTTATATCATCTCTTATCTTGGGGCTACAGTGAAATATGCTACTGCAAGACAGTGCACATTTTACATATAACATGTTTGGTGGTGCTGGTTCCCTCGCTCATTCACTCAACACACAATATCACTGACAAAATGACCCCTCCACCCCCACACTCATATTTTTGTGTAGTGAATGTGAACACATGCACAACCTCTAAAGGAATCATTCATCTGATACACTTTCACACCCACTGCAGCAACAACAACCATGCATGCATACACACCCTCACATTGCTATGCAGAGAATGTGCGTATGTATAGTCAGCAAAAAAAGTCCTGTCGTCGTTCCGAACCACGTAAATATTCGAAGATAAGTGAAGCAGCAGGGATAGCTTCACAAGTCTGGCAACTGTGTCAGACCAGGCTGTGGTGGAGGTGAGTGGTTTGGAGGTGGAAATGGGGTAGTGGAGGATGTGTGTGCTACATTAGTTGTCATGTCCAATTCATCTTTGATCTTTGGAATACTTCAGAGGACAGAATAACGGTGGAATATGTTTCATAACGAGTGTTCAGAATTTACTGAAACGTCATGATTATGACAATCTAAAACCTAGCTTGTTAGTGATGACATGAATCTCCCCATTATTTCCTGTTGCCCAACATAGATAATTGAATGACTGTGAAGATATGACTATGTGCTGGTGGGTGTATATCTTGGTTTCATGTGTAACACCTGTGGCTAGGTTTTCCTCACCCCTTTACAAAAACAGTAACTACTTGTGGAAATAAATGGTTTTCTTGTTATTACTGTGAAGGCACCGCATGCCTTCGTGCCACACCGCATATGGTATATCATGTTCAGAATGTGAATAATACAGTGTATATCATCGTGGACAAAAGTATAGCTCCACCCACCTGACAGAGAATCGTGAAATGTGTTGATAACATTGTTGCCCCCCCCCCCTGCCTCCCTCTCTCAAGTCACGCCCCATCCTCCCTCTCCCTCCCTCTTTCTTTCTCGTCTCGCGTCTATAAGCCCTTCCCATAGTTTACCCTCCACAACCACAAGGCCACAAATCACACCATAACCCCCCCCCTCTCTCACATAGAATGTATTATACCTTTTGCGCGTTTTTCCCAAAGCCTCCGTAAGGTGAAGGTGAAATATCAGAGCCTTAAATTAGCATTATGTTACACATTTCACATTCACAACTGTCATTTTATTAAAACCTGGAAGAACATGAAGTTTCATGATCCGTTCGAAGGTGAATGTATATTTACCAAAAACAGTAATCCCTCCAATATCCGTTGTAATAGAGCCAAAGGCATGTCCGAATATTGGTTTTGTCCGGATATTGGTCCTGAAGCTCCAGCACTGGTTTTTCATGACCCTAACCTAACCTAACCTAAATCAGAAAACTACCTTCCTACCTCCCTAGTGGACATGTATAGCACTTATTTAGGTCCCTTTTCACATAAATAATGCACACATAGCATGAATTTATTGAATTTTAACCAAAAAATGATGATTTAGAGGTGAGTGAGTCATAGGAGATCAGAACTTGCCAGCATAGTATACGTAAGTATCGGACATGGAAATCATCTTTTCTCACATTTTATGCACTAAATTATTGGATACAAAGCATCAAATACAGTAAATGATGTTAATTGCTACCAGCAAAATGATTAGGTTAGGTTAGGTTAGGTTATGACCGGACATGAAATTCACTGTTTCAACCTTTTTCATAGCTGGTGCACTTAATAACCATGCATGAAAGAATTAAATTAAAAGCAGGAAATTATGATTAACACAATGTTAGGTTAGGTTAGGTTAGGACCGGACATGAAATTCACTGCTTCAACCTTTTTTCTAGCTGTTTTACTTAAGAATCATGCATGGAAAAATTAAATAGCAAGCAGGAAATTATGATTAACATTTAGGGTAATTTCTTAACACATGTACATCATGATGAAAACAGGTTAGGCATGAAAATCTTTATGGTAACCATAGGTTAGGTTAGGTTAGGACCGGACATGAAATT
>JAGKTI010005485.1:0-18171 GCA_018397915.1 Birgus latro | reverse complement strand
TTTTTTAAGATGGCGTCAACACTTTCCGCGCCTACTGTACCTTACTTAATTACCCACAAAGATGTTAGTTTCCTGAATAGTCTCATTGGTTCGCGTTTAGTTTAGTGGTGTGGAAACGAATCTGTTCATCGAATAACATGCCGTGATTATGAGGTGGCTATTGTAACCCCGTTCATGGCCTAGCTGAGGATCGACTCTGGGCCTCTCCTCTGCGATTCACAAATTCTCCTACTCCACAGAGATAGTTTACTCTGTAACTCTTTCTTGAGACAGACAGACAAAGACAGTGTTGAGGGGCGAGGGTTATTCCATTAACAAGGGGCGGGCCTTCTAGTGGCTAGGCAGGAGTGCAATAGGGGTAGGGAAGGGGAGACATGGAGAGAATTACAGTATTACCAATAGAGACCTAACTCTTTGTGTTCCACACCTGTGTCAGGACTTGTTATGTGGCTAGTTGATACCCGACGGAGGGGGTTTGGAAGTAAGGTGAGGAAGGGGCGGGGTAGCACCTCGTAATATTTGCTAATGCTTGTTTGGCTACACGTTCTAGGAATTATTTCAGGATGACGATATATTTGACTATTCTATCTATCTACTGCCAGACGCCATAATCCCGTAAGGGGTGGCCATTTAACTCTGAGTTATTTGTTTTACAGGGAGGGGCACTAACCCTCCACCAACCCACTTGTTGACACGTAGGGAGCATGTATGGTTTGGTTATATGGTTACCACCCAGCGTTGTAAATGGTTTCTTGGTTTACAAGAAACCATTTGGCTTGTCACTCAATGTAAAGCCACCTGTAAAGGAAAGAAAAGCAATAAGAAGTGAAAGGAAAGATGGGAGAAATAGGAAGAGAGGAGGGCAGGCTCAGAAAGAGAATGATAAAGGCTAAGGAAGAAGTAGGCAGCACTACATCAAGTGAGTGGATGATGGTCGCCACCACCTACCTATAACTATAACTATTCACAGGTATTAAATCAGGTGTAAAATCACATTTAGCACTCAGAGAACAAACACCTGCGCCAATGCCATTACCATTAAAAAGGATCCGAATCCGGATCCGTGAGGGTAGGATCCCGTTGTGGATCCGGATCTGCCCCTAAATTTGATCAGTTCTTTCTTGGCATTGGCCCACCCTTCCACAAAATTTCATTGAAATTCATTGAGAACTTTTGGAGATATCGTCTGGAAAAACGACAGACAGACAAACAAACATAGGTGAAAGCATATCCTCCTTCAATTTCGTTGGCGAAGGTCATAACTACAGCACACACATCCTTCACTACCCCATTTCCACCTCCAAACCACTCACCTCCACTACCACCTGGTCTGACACAGTTGCCAGACCTGTGAAGCTATCCCTGCTGCTTCACTTCTCCGTTCGAATATTTACGGGGTTCGGAACGACGACAAGACTTTTTTGCTGACTAGACACCCACATTAATATGCACATACTCTACAGGACTCGTACTCTACACACTATTTCACTGACATCACATGCACTGCAGCATCAATGACCACACATACACTAAACTTGTATTACTATGCAGAGAACATGCAACTTGTATATACTTTACATGACTCCAGGCTAAGACTAAGAAAGCATGTGCAACTCAGAAAAGGTGTTATACAGTATGTACCATGATGCAATCAACACTTTCACTCGGGGCACTTTCTGAAATATTTTTTCTCTACTGATAATTTGAACTCCTCAAGCTATCCTGCAAACAGGTGAACTCATGTATGTTGATCTAGTGAATACTGAGGTGTTGGTGTAAATTAAAATCCTTTACAACAGTTTTATAATGTAACACTGAATTTCCATGAAAGGATCTACTCACAAGGGATACTGTATGGTTTCCATTTTAAACCAAGACCTTACTCACTAAACTTGGGGAAACAACTTACGTGTTACATTTCCTGGGCAGCTGATAACCTTCAAGTCCAGGTTTAACGGGCAAGTTGTTGACAGTGGCCTGGCAAGAGCGGCACTGAATAGTCAGTGTCAGTGCTTTTGCTTTCACTCCTGATGCAGCCACTACAATTCCTGCCACCTTCACCAGTCGGCTCACATCCTCAGACTGTAAAATAACTGGAATTAGGAACAGGAAGTGCAACAACAAATTCCACAATGTCTTCTCAACAGAGAAAGGGCCAGTGGCAAAGCTACTGCAGTTCAGTACAGTACATTAAGCAGATGAAAAGTCTATTCCTCTGGTTGGAATAATGACTGGTAAACCTCCATGGATTCAAAACAAGATGCACAGCTGGGATATCACTCAGGAAGGACATTCTGATCACTACAGCTATAATACATAAATACAAAATTCAAAGTGCCTCATTTATTCTTAAATTTCATTAAAATGATCAAATCAGATCAAGTGCTTGGCAGGTTAGGGAATTCTAGTGGGATATCCTTGCCATCATCATTCAGTTTTCCATAACACTGATTAGGTATGCTTCAGAAAACAGCAGAGGAAAAAGGCAAGTTAAGTATAGTATTTAAGTAAGTGGAGTTTATGAAAAGTCATACACCCACTCACTAATTTTTACACCCACTCACTAATTTTTCAACCCAATGTCACATCTCAACCTCACCAAAATTTATGTATATTATCAACAAAATATCTATTGTATTACTAACAAACACAGGGTACAGCAATTCATAATTAACAATTCATAATAGGGGTGCAACCTTTAACTGCAATGTCTAAGTTCTTCCATTCTGGCTAGGGAGAGGGGGGCTTCAACACACCCACTGAATACTCACCTGTAGATTTCTAACACCGATTGGGTGTGAGGTAGATGTGAGAGTGATTTGGATATTTTCTACGATCTCTTCACCAAATGGCCGTGGAGCTGTCATCTCATCTGCAACCTCATTTGCTGCTTCCTCAAACTATAAATATGAAAACATAACAGACATAAAAACTTTTAACATTTATTTATCAGTACATAATGTATATATACAGTATATCTATCCACCCATTATCCAATCCTACGTTGCCCCATGAAGAGCATTGGTGCCCAGGGCTAGGCAAGTTGGTCCTGACATTTAAGATGAGAGTGACCAGCCTCACTCACCCATGTGGCAATACGTGAGCAATAAACCTCAACCACCCCTTGGATATAAACCTTCAGCTCAATCCGATTGGAGCACCATAATTACCCACTAAACCACCAGGTGCCATTATGTGGTTATATGGTTGCCACCCAGTGTAGTAAATGGTATGTATATATGTATATATATATATATATATAAATATATGTTATACAGTGAAACCTCGATACAACGGACTTCAATAGACTTGAATTCACTTTTACTGAACTCGAGGAGCTACCAGGCTAAATTCCTATACAATATATCAGAAAAAGTCCGATAAAGCCAGAAGCAGTCCAGACTGCATGACCACTTCAGCTATGTTCACCACAATAAAGTAAATAAAAGACATGTTTATCAGTGTACAGTACAGTATTATTATACACCCACCACAAATTGACTTAGGACCTACACACAGAATTGCTCTGGGAGAGTGTCTGTCTTTGCTTTATGTTTCCACCTCCACCAAGTGAATTTTGGGGGCAAGAAGTAACTGGCAAGTCCTCAGGTGTAGGTGGGAGGTGGAGAAACACTCAGCACGTCAGTGCTTGCCCAGAAGTGAAAGTGGGAGTATATGTTCCCGTCACTCCGAGCTTGCACCTCCCTCTTTTTTCATATGCATTACTGTTTTGCCCTGCTATTTTCCTAGAGTCGAGTTGTCATGCCTGGAAAGTACTGCTCAAGGGATGAGAGGGTCCGTATCATTGCATGGAGGCAGGATAATGTCCCTATCAACACGATTTGTGAACATACTGGAAGCACGATGTCGACCGCCATGAAGATTCTTGCTGTACCGCGCGGCCTGCCACCTGATGTCGTACCAGAGCACAAGCAAGGCGGTGGAAAGAAGAGGACGATTTCCAGAGGTAAAGATACGCTTCTGAAGAGGGAAGTAATCATGAATCCTCGACTGACAACAGCAGAAATGAAGAGAATGCAGCCCCAGCTGTTACAAGATGTCTCAATTCGAACTATCCAACACCGCTTGCGGAAAGAGCTGGGTTTGCCAAGCCGCACCGCAGCGAAGAAACCGCTTCTCACTGACCGCATGAAGAAGCAGCACATTCAGTTTCCAAAGAAGTATGCACACTGGACATCGGATGCGTGGAGAAAAGTTATGTTTTCCAATGAAAGCACATTTCAAGTGTTCCAGGTGCATTCTGCCAAGGTTCGTCACCCTGCCTCCCGTATTTAATATGACCCTACTTACACGATGCCGGCTGTTAAGCACCCACAATCAATAATGGTATGAGGGTGTTTCTCAGGTGAAATGAGAAGGGGAGGCCCTTACTTTCTTCCTAAGAACTTGATGATGAATGGTGACCGGTACATTCAAGTTCTGAAAGATCATTTGTTAAACTTTCTTGCTACTCATGGGTGCGACTTTTTCATGCACAATCCAGCTCCATGTCACAAGTCAAAAAAGGTGACAAAATGGCTTCAGGATAATTGGATTGAGGTCCTCGACTGGCCTGGTAACAGTCTGGATCTAAATCCAATAGAAAACTGCTGAGCAAAGATGAAGAAAATCATGGCAGAGAAGAAGACACCCAATCTGGACAACCTCAAGATTGAACTGACAAATGTTTGGTGCAAAGAAATGTACTTAGATTACTTTAGAGATCTAAGTGATTCCATGCCAAAACACATCCAACTGGTCCTGAAAAACATGGGAAACATGATTTCATATTAATGAATGGCATTTCATGAACAAACATTGTGATATACTGTGTTTTCTGTGTTTTTTAATACCTTGTGGGGGAGGTCTTAAAACAATTTGCAGTAGCAGTATATATTATACCATTTGATAAATGTAGTGAAGTTATAACACAGTACAGTACCACAACGGTAGTCATAACAGTTTAAAAACCGTTCATATCATCCGGACTAATGTCTGATATATCGGAAAAAGTCCGGATTAGCAGAGGGAAGTCCGGATGTCGCTTTTATCGGAATTTCACATTTTTCAGAATGGTTTGCGCCCCAATTAGTCCGTTATAGTGAGGTCTTACTGTATATACATACATATTTATATACTGTTTATAATATGTAAGAAAGAAGAAACCAAAGCCCAGCAGCCCACAAAGTGTTCCCTGCAAGAAAAACGAAAACAAAACAACGGAGAGACAAATTCAACATCCGTTCTCTTGAAGATGCCTGGACACACTGCGTCTGAAAGACTGAAGATCACAGGCAGTAGGAAGTACAGACATATGGGGACAGATCCAGAGCTGGTCTGCTGAATACATGAAGGACTGGGAGTAACGGTTAACTCTTGCATTAGAGTTGGACAGAAAATGAGAGTTCGTTGGTGGACAGGTGCTACGCGCTCATCGCAGAGGTGGAGGGATACAAACAGAGAGTTCAGAGGAGCAGTGACCATTGAACTGCGACAGAAATGTGATGAAGACACAACAGTGTGGCAAAGAGACAGAGGCTGGTAGTATTAAACAACCCCTTCCCACAAGCAACCTCTTCATCGCTCCAGCCATAGTTTTAAAGCGAAGAGGTTCATCTTACGATGCGCGAAGGGGGTCTGTCTCAAGTTAAAAGTACTGGAACATGAAGCAGGGCCATCACTCGCCTCTTTGCAAATATCTTCGTATCTTGTTTTATAATGATTCCATGTTCATGTAACTAGTTATTGCCTACATTCACAAAATGCATTTGCAATATTCTTAAATATTTTATCATTTTTTGTGTGTGATACCTTCTTTATTTAAGAATTTTTAGGAGACTGGTGTCACACTTTTATGACCAAACTACTGCTACATGCACACAGCCCAATCATTGACTTCTACCATTCCCATGATATCTGTGTCTCATACTGCGGTGCCCCAGGCAACTTCATCATTTATTTCCAAGAGCACTTTATCTAATAGTCTTGTAAACCATTCCACTTATCATTACTGTCTTCAGAAAGGCAAGCACATGGTATAATTAAAGGCCATGGTTAGGATAGCTGCCGTCACCGCAAAATTCTAGCTGTCGTAATCCTAATCTCTTCTACAGTAGTCATTACGTAACCTAAATAACCAAACATATTTCTAACACAGCTGAAAAACCAAACATAACCACTAAATTCTAGCAGTTTATACTGAACTGTAGTGGTATTAACCTAACCTAACATAACATAATCTGACCTGACCTACTCTAACCTAACTGAACCACAAAACAAAGACACTAAATTCTAGCTGCTGTAATCCTAACCATGGTTAGGATTACGGTAGTCGCCACAAAATTCTAAATGCCGTAATCCTATAATGGCCTTAAATTATACCACATGCTTACCTTTCTGAAGACAGTAATGAAAAGTGGAATGGTGTACAAGTCTGTTGGATAACCTGACCTGACCTAACCTATTTCTAACCTAACTGAACCACCAAACAAAACCACTAAATTCTAGCTGCTGTAATCCTAACCACCACTGGACCCCCTCTCAAGTATTAAAATTCGTTTCGTTTCGTTTTTGAAGGCTCTAACATGCTTGCATGCGTCGGCCTTGGTCACCTAATGGCGGCTCTCCATGCTGTTCGATCTTTGGCACCCTCCCTGTTCAGTCCCTTAACCCTGAGGTCACACTGAATGACCTCATCCCATGTCTTTCTCGGTCTACTCCTCCCCCAATATTAACACTTCTCACCCTCTGCACCCAATTATCATCCCCCATCCTCTCCACATGTCCAAACCACCTCAGCCTACCTCTCCTCATCACAACACCAATACACTCCAGTCCCATCCTACCTCTCAACTTTTCCATCATAAACCCAGCCCCCTCAGGCCTTGCACACAGGGACGCACTGCACATCCACCTAATCATTGTCATTTCTGTACGTTTAAACCTGCGAATATCCTCTTCCTTTACTGCCCAGGTCTCACTACCATACAGCACCACACTCCTCACACATGCTGCATACAAAGACCCCTTAGCACGTAAGGAGAGTCCTCTCAATGTCAGGAGAGGCAACAGCTCCCTGAACTTCTTCCAACCACTTCTCACCCTAGCAACAAAGCTAGCTCCAGCCCCACCTCCAGCACATAACATGTCTTCCAAATAACAAAACTTTTCCACACACTCAAGAGACTCACCAGCAAGTTCAATCATTTCACGCCTAACAATCCCCACCTGCTCTCTCCGACAGCCGCACACATAAAATCAGCATTATCTCGCAGTCTACCTCTAATACCACTACATCTCTTGTGCACCCATTTATCACAAACACTGCACAAGATGGAATTACTTCCCACACCTTTGTGGCAAACTGCACATGGCCACTCACTCTCTCCTCTGATCATCACTTTTGTTTTATCTGCATTTACCCTTAAGCTCTTGTGCCCCATACCATCTCTCCACTTCTTAAATCTTTCCTCTGCCTCCTTTTCATTCTCTGCAATCAACACCAAATCATCAGCATACAACATCTCCCACAGGAGTCCATCTCTGAAATCACATGGGAGGGCTTCAAGTACCATGATAAACAACTAGGGACTCAAAACTGACCCCTGATGCACACCAACATTCACGGAAAACTCATCACTCAAAACTCCATTCACTCTTACCTGGGTGCGAGCACCCGCGTACATGGCCATAACCACCCTAACCAGCCACTCCTCCAACCCAGGCTTTCTCATTGCCCACTTCACCACCTCTCTAGGGACTCTGTCAAAGGCCTTTTCCAAAACAACAAAAACGAAATACAGTTCCCTTTTCTTTCCAATATATTTTTCTGAAGCTGTCGAACAATGAATATGGCATCAGTTGGCCCCCTGCCTAGCATAAACCCAAACTGCATCTCATCAATATTCACTCTCTCTAATCATACCCTCTAGAACTCTCTCCATTACTTTCATTATCTGATCAAAGAGCTTTATACCTCTGTAATTTCCCCTTTCCAGGGCATCACCCTTCCCTTTGTGCACATTTACAATTACACTCTTCAGCCAATCATCTGGGACAAAACACTCATATATAATCACGTTTATCAGGTCAGTGACTAACCTCACCCCAATATCTCCTAAGGCCTTCAACATTTCGGCAGTCAACCCAGACACACCTGCTGCCTTCCCCACCCGCATCCTGCCTATTGCCTCACTCACAGTAGCAGTGTCAATCAAAGGCCAAGGGACAAACACTGGATCTGCTGGCTCCAAACCTTCCGTCCCAGTCAAACTCCTCATTCAACAACCGGTTATAACGCTCTCTCCATGCATCTTTAATTAAAGTACCAAGTAGCTATTAAAAATATTTCCTACCTCTGGACTGATTCAGAGACGTGGTTTATCAGATTTAGCATATTATTTTTGCAATATATCACAAGAGAGTAAACATAAAACAAATGACGGCAAACTGGCACTCCTCTGGCGTACCAATCTCACTATTTCTCTCCTCTTTCTTGGAAAAGGCTGCAGAGCCAAGGTTTAAAGGTACCAAACCTGGAAGGGCCTCTTCATATAGATGCTTCATGAGAAGAGGAAGAAGTTGATTAATATTACCAGCCAGAGGTTGAAGGGAACCATTAAAAGAGGAGAGTTAATAAGATGAAAAGCCTTTGACTCCACCCTGTTGAGAAGAGTTGTGTGTGTGAAGCCTCCCCACATGTCAGTGCTGTACTCTACACAGGGGCATTAAAACATGATAGTATGAAAAATCTACAAGAAAACAAAGGCCATATGGTTTCCAATCAAATTCTGGGCATGCAATGATTAAGATGAGTTACCTGGAAAATCAACAGTGAACCTGCCTAGCATAGCTGCACCTAGCTACTGACCCCCAGTGATCTATGGGACAGACAGTACATGTTTCTTCACCAAGGATATTCCTTTGAACAAGTCTACATATCTGTAAATCTTTAAGTGACTTATATGAAAAACTAGCTTAAAAGTCCGCCCGGAGTGTGGACTTTTAAGCTAGCTCCTGCGAATTAGCCCTCAATTGAGTTCTTCAAATCACAAACTCCGTGGAACTTCAATTGAGTTGAGTTCTTCAAACCACAAACTGTTCAAGCACCACATGAAGGGCAGATTTTCAATCCCAGGATCATCCTGATTCCAAAAAGGTATAATATGTCTATGTAGAGCAAGTGTGTCCCAAGTTAGAGGGGTTTCAGATGGACGGACAGACAGAATTTGCCGTTTATTTATATAGAAGGTAGAGTGGCCAATACTCTAACTCACTATAGGTAAATGCTCTGTGGGTGCCTTCTTGAGCTTGTCTGCCAACGTTTCATCAAAGCTGGCCACATCCTCAAGACTGACTTCCAAGTGGTATTGCTGTAGACTGTACTGACGCCTCAGTAAATCCCTGAAAGAAGCCTGGGTAAATTACAAGATCACTTCTGTAATATGTTCATGAAATGAGATATCCAAATAGAAATAAATTAAATTAGTAAAATATAGCCCAGCAAATAAAACAGAACACTTGATATTCCATTAAATCTACTAAGTTAAACAGGATGAAGCACAATAACATAACCCCCTATCTAAAAACTTTAAAAATAAACATTGGTAAACATACGCTTTACCTGGATGTTCCCCCCATGCTACACCTCATTAGATCATATAGCCCAGCTAGGTGACAGGAGGGCACTACCCCTTCTAGCATGACAGCTACTGGGCGTGCCTCGAACTCACGACAAGCTAGACCTTATTAGATCGTATAGCCCAGCTAGGTGACAAGAGGGCACTACCCCTCCCAGCATGGCAGCTACCACGCATGGCTTGAACTCACGACCCCCCCAGTCAAGGGTCCAACACTCTACCACTGTGCCACCCTGCCCCTGCACTTTATTTGAGGCAATAGAAGCACCTTGCCAAATCAGTTCTAATTCTCCCTGATAGTCTGTTATACTTTTATCATTTCTAGGGTGGTAAATAAATGTTTCATGCAAAATGTTCTCTCGATTTTAGCTATGTTCCGCTGTCAACTTGTTTGATTCATATCAATGACAGAAGGAACTGTCCTAACCTAAGTGTTTAACTAAACCTAACCTAACCTACCTTAACTGTACCTAATAATTCAATTTAATTTAATTTAATTTAATCTAATCTAACCTAACCTAACCTAGCTTAACTGTACCTAATAATTTAATTTAATTTAATTTAATTAATCTAACCTAACCCAACCTAACCAAGCATCCAATTGGGATGTTGGGAAATGAAATCCACCTTTGAGTACACTATGTAAGATTCTCCCATGCGATCTGTCCGAGGCATAGTCTTTTCAACGGCACCTTCTAACTTCTTGGTCTTGTCCAATGCCTCAGTCCAGTCTCCCAGCACCCTAACCATTTGCAATACTGTAGATCGACCTGATAAAAACCCAAACTGCTTTGTGATAAACAATTTATGCCTCTTCATACGTGCCATTACCTAATCTTTAATGATAGATTCCATTATTTTTCCAATAATACTGGTCAAACTTACAGGTCTATACTGTAATTGCTCAGATCACTTCAGTCCCCCTTCTTAAAAACTGCTGTTAGCCATATTGGCCATTTTCCACTCCACTGGTACACAGTGCGTATTGAAAGATGTTTCATACAAACCGTAATATAATGCGGTACCACTATCAGGTCTTTTACGATTCTTGAATGGAAACCACCCGGTCAAGAGGATTTGCTTCTTTTCAAATCTGCATTCTTTCTTTTAATCACATCCTCCTTCCGCTCAATTCCCAATGGCAATGGCTTCGGTTTTGGCTTGACCACTGGAACATCTCCCTCAGGTTCATCGGTGAAAACACTACAATAAAAACTGGATAATACTTCAGGCTTTTCCTTATCACCTTTAGTCTTAACTGTCTTTTCCCCATCCATACATAATTCTGGTATACAGCATGCGCTTTTTGTTTTTGACTGTACATATTTCCAAAATAATTTTGGATTTTCCTTTTCCTTGTACAAAAGAAAAGGGGAAAAAGAAGTGTGTGGTAATCATAAGGGCATTTGCTTTCTTAGTGTAATAGGAAAAGTATATGGTAGGATACTTATTGACAGAGTTAGGTAAATAACAGAGGAAGTAGTTGGAGAAGAACAGGGAGGTTTTAGGAAGGGAAGAGGTTGTGTAGATCAGATATTCATTCTTAGATCTTTAGTGGAAAAGTTTCTAGAGAAGGGAAAGAAGTTGTATGCAGCCTTCATGGATTTGGAGAAAGCATATGACTGGGTGGAGAGACAAGGATTGTGGAAAGCATTAAGAATATATGGAGTAGATGGGAAGTTGCTGAAGGCCATGAAGAGTATGTATGAGGGTGCTATGGCTGCAGTGCATGTGGATGATGAACTAAGTGAATTTTTCCATTTGAAGGTTGGATTGAAACAAGGATGTGTCATGTCTTCATCATTGTTCAGTCTGTATATGGATGGGGTTATAAAAGAGATACAAGGCAGGGCAGTGGATTTTGGAGCCCTGGTGAGAAAGGGCAGTGTTTGGAAACTCCCTATACTGTTGTTTGCAGACGATACTGTTGTTGAGTGAAGACAAAGGGGAGCTGTAAGGCTTGGTAGATGAGTTTGGGAGAGTGTTTCGTTTTCGTTTTCCGTTTTTGAAGGCTGCAACATGCTTGCATGCGTCGACCTTTTTGGATTGGAGCGTGTAGCATTTTATGACCGGATGCCCTTCCTGATGTCTACCAATGACCCTTGGGTGGATTCGATCCTCCGACCCTACGGCCAGAGCGGAGCGCTCTAACCCACTGAGCCACGGTGAATGTAGGGAAGAGTAGAGTGATGGTCTTCGAGAGAAGTGAAGCCAGTGAATGTACAGTGAGATTGGCTGGGGAGGATATGGAGAATGTGAGTGTATTTTACTTGGGTAGTGTGATGAGGAAGGATGGAAGTTTAGAGGGTGAAGTGCAGGGTGCAGCAGGGAAGAAAGATTGCTGGTTCCTTGAAAGCAGTGATAAGAAACAGGTAAGTGATCATGGAAGTGAAAAAGCTGCTACAAGACAGTACATTATGATACCAACTCTAGCATATGGAAGTGCAGCTTGGACCTTGTTGGAGGAATGGAAGTCAAGAGTGAGAGCAGTGAAAATGAGTTATTTGAGAGGAGCATGTGGAGTCACATGGAGAGACAGACTGACAAATGAGGAAGTGAAGCGTTGTGGTGTGGGTGTGGATGTGATAGGAAGCATTAGGAGAAACACATTAAGGTGGTTTGGCCATGAGAGATGGAGAGTGAGAGAGACTGATGAGGAGAGTTTATGTGAATTAGGTGGAGGGGGAGGCCAAGGATGAGATGGAGGGATGGAGTGGAGATGTATATGAGAGAGGGGGGTGTGAGCTGAGAGCAGGGCAGTGAAATGGCAGGGGACAGAGCAACATGGAGGTGATTTGTTTGTGGCCACCTCTTACAGGATTAAGGAGTCTGGCAATAAACAGATACTTCGCTACGTTACTTTCCTGATCCCTCCTTTCCTTCCTAGTGGCTCCCAATGACTTGACTGTTCACCCTACAGTATTCTCCCTGCACCTTAGCATATTTTCCATCGAAACTCTCCCGTCCAGCAGCTTTTCTGTGTTTCAATCTCTCCCATAATCTTTTTCTTTTAATTATGGTCCATAACTTTCCATTCATTGAGAAGTTTTTACATGTTCTCTTTCTTTCTTGCCTTTCAAAAAATTTTCTCTTTGGGATGTATTCATCAACAGCATTTCTAAACTTGAGTTTGAATCTCTCCTACAAAATCTCCACGTCATCTGGGTCTAGATATCCCCTCAAGTCTATATTTAGGGTCTCCCTTAGTCTCCTCCAATCTGCTTTTTCCATCATGTACACCATTCTACTCTGCTTCCTCTGTAGTGGTTTCACATCACAATAAAAGTGTATACAACCATGAACACTTCTACCTACTGGGCTATCCACCTCAACTCTCTCTACCGTACCAAAATTTCATCGTTACTGAATGTTAAATCCAGCACATTTCCAGCACACCCTTCTCTAAACCTACTAACCTCTTGCACATGCTGAAGATAAGTCCATAATATTTTCAATGAAATCATAATAGAAATGGTCAGAACCAGTCTTCACCATCCAGAATTTCCAATCTATGCTAGGCATGTTAAAATCACCGTAGATCACCTTATATCTGATGCTTAGATTACTAATTTCCTGTATCAGATTCATTAATTTCCTATTATCTTCTGCATCTCCTCCTGGACTTCTATATACTGATTTGAACCAATTCGTCGGACTGACATTCTATTTCTATACTCGGGTATTCACAATATTCTACCTCCAGGCTAACAATACTGTATAGCAAACCTTTTTTCATGTACATCAGCAACCCTCTTCCTCCATCGTCCTTCCCCAAACTTTTTGCTACAGCCTCATAGCCTTCAATATTATATTCAACTAATTCTTTCTCATACCTGAAATTTTTAGGCTTCACCTCCTGTACAGCCAATATCTGAGGGCACTGCTTCATAGTTGCAATCCTTGCTTTCAACTCCATAATTTTGTCCTGGCTAAATACATCCACATTACTGGATAAAACACACAAACTCTCCATATCACTGGCTGATGAGGGTACATTTTGTTGCACCACTGGGTCATCTACTGCCCCTGCATGAGACTCATCCCATGAGCCTCCTCATTCCCAGTGCTGGGGCTCAGAAAAATACAAAAAACAAACTGGGGGAATATGAATTGAATTGGTAAGGTCTTTCTACTGCCTGAAATAAAGCATACATTTACCACCACCACCACCCCAAAAAAAAAACCATTACATACAATAATCTACAAATACCAGTCCTGTCAACTCATTCCACTAGGAAATTTGGAAATACCGCGACTGTCCTCATTACTTTCAATAAATTTTTACTTCTCTCACTTCACCCTCAAGCTACCCAACAATACGGTTTATCTATAGCTAGACGCCTTAATCCCCTAAGGGGTGGCCAGTCTTTGATTACTACCAGTAAAATGCTAAATCTTATCTGAGTTATTATTTGCCATGACCATCAATGCGAGAACATTAATATCACAAGTCATAAAATACACTTGCATTACTTTTAAAAACTTGCATACTACAAAATCTTACCTGTACTTGTAATGGAAGTTGCCTTCATGGAACTCCCTCAAAAACTCCCTAAACTTCTTCTTTACAGCTTGTAAATTGATTTGATTCTGATCTTGTTGATCCTCAGATGAGAAGTTGTCTGAAAAGAAGATTCCAGGATCATCAAAACCTTCCATTATTGCACTTTAATTATTCACGTCCCGCGATACACTAGTTCCTCTTGAACCAAAACAACGTAAGAGCGGGAAAGTTTTCGCGGGAAAAAATTACAAGCGTTGCCAAATCCCTCATCACAAATTACGCTAAACAGGTTCAAAACATAGATGGAAAGACGCTAAGCACAAAAAAACTCCAGTTAATCGACAGAAAACGTACAAAAGCCTTTATAATATTTACAGTTTTCTGAAACACTCTAAAATATACCTAGATTTCTTGTTGCCTAACGTAAAATATTTCTTCTGAATATAAATTGTATAACGAAAGTAGCGCTAACTTGGCAACCCTAACTACTACGCACACGCATCAACCTCACACAACATCTCTACAACAACTAGGCAGGACAATACGCGCGCGCTTTTCAAATCAAGGTGGTTCAATAATTAAACCAACTTGTCGGGTCTTTCAGTTTAAACTGTGTTTTTCTGACATTACTGTATATTAAACGCTTGAAATTATTATCGTAACTATAATGCTACGGTAATAATCAGGGGAGAATTATCACCTACACAATTCTAACATATCTGTAACGGAGTCATAGAGACCTTGGTAGTGTATTCTGACTGACAGTTCTTTAAAATTTCATTTTCATATAAAATCTACCGTTCATAAAGCATTCAATCTATCGAATAACCTAATTAAATCCACCCTCTGTCAATCCAAAGAATTCGTGCTGACCCTATATAAATCCCACATCAGATCACTCACAGAGTTTGGGTCAAGTCTCAACAATGGTTACCTTGACGACTTCAACATACCTGAATCTGCCCACTGTAAATGGACTAAACAAAAAGATGGACTATCAGAGCTGATCGCTTGAGAATCCTTGACTCATGTTCAAGATAGACTACTCTTACTAAGAGCAGACCTCCTTGTGTTGGAAGATCTTTCATCGTCATTCCTCCATTGCCCCTTCAGATATTTTTACTATATCACATGTATCAAACACCAGAGGTCATGGATTCAAGATTCTACAATCACACACCAGTCTTGAGTGCAAGTGTAGATTCCTCAGTGCCAAGTGCACTGATCACTGCAATTCATTGCCTGATAATGATGTTAGCATTCCCTATATTAACTCACTCAAAAGGGCTTTGCACTTAACTTTGGGAGATACAGTATTCTATTCAGCTATGTCGACTGATCCATCTGACTAAACTGGACCTCTACAATTTTCCCTCCGTACACCAGGCATTTCTAGTATGCTGCAGTAACACACAACTCAGCCCTTTGCATGCAATCTTATTTTCCTGAAGAACCTGTAACTGGGGCTGGTGTGCTAGCAGTTTTGGTCTGCCCCAGTTGTGCTGTATTATATTTTCCACTCAGACTGACTACTGAATGAAGGGGTTGCCAGCCAGGTGAGTGCACCAGGCGAGAGGGGTACGGGACTAGGGAGGAATGACTACTTCTTTCACCTTAACTTGGTCTTGGTTTTCATTCCCCCACTCCCTTTCTATAAAGTAGGTCAGCGATGGACAAAGATAATGTTGGTACTACAGCTCTACATCTTTACCTTCACAACTAGCAATAATCTACATAATCGTATTTCTACATCATTCAAGATGAAGAGATGGCAGTTTCCTGCCAACTTAATAGTAAAAAGACTATACTGTTCAGTCCCTCATCCCCTAGTAGCATTTCATGAGCTATAACCATAACCATTCCTTGAATTTAAGCTCTTTATGGGTCCAGCTGCAGCATCTTAAACTGCTGACTACCTGGTGTGTATTCACTAGTTATATGGTTACTACCTAATATAGTGAGTGAGTTCTTTGACTACAGGAAACCATTTGGTTTGCTGCTCAGTGCAGAGTCACTTCCAAGTGGCACTCCTTTAAGTGAGTGAACAATTGGCATCCTCACACATTGCAGAGCTAAATGGATGCATCTACCATTAGCAAGAATAATACAGTACTGTGTAGTCAATATTTCTCATATCATTGAAAGGATGCTGGAGACCAATTTTAATCCTTCAGTGACAATAAACCACTGTAGTACTTTAACTCTCTTAGACTTATGAGACTCACTTTTAGGTGAATATATTCATTAGTCATTAGCTGGAAGAGAATATTAAGTTATCTCTACCATAAGTTTGATGGTGACAGTATATAACATTCTAAGCCTCCTTTATCTCACCTCCTCTGAAGAAAATTGTCTGCCAACTGGAATAGAATACCTGAACTACAGTTGTCCTGACCTTGAAACAGTTGTTGGCAACATCACTACCATAAACCTTTCAGCATGAAAATACTCCTTACTATTTCATTCTTGCTGCTGCCAGACATTTTCATTCAGTTTGGGAATGGCCTATCATTGTCTAAAGATTAAAATCATTTTCCACAACCCTCTACAAAGACAGATATCCATACCATTTAATTCTTCTTGCTGCCATTATTCAGTGTAGAAGTAGCCTTTGGCCATCTCAGGGATTTTGGGTGGAGGGTTAGATTCTTTTATAAATAATTATATTTCTGTCACTATCAGATGATTCCACTACCCATTTCAGGAAATAAAAGTCTAAATTATTCTGCTCTTCCTCCCAAGAATTTTATCCACCTTAAACATGGCCTTCCATCTTCATTGAAATAATGGAGATTGTTCAGCTTTAAGATGACAAGAAGCCACTCCTAAGCTAAATAAAACTGTCCAGCAATAGCAAGACTAAAACAGGAAGAATAAATATGAATACAGTGGTCAAAATACATCCTATACTGGCATGCAGTACAGGTCTGGGAGGAAACACGATGAACTGAAAAGAATGGGTAGTGAGGTGCCTGAGGTTAAATATCTGGGAACTGCAAAGTGCAAAATGGTAAAATGCAATGCTTAAGAGAGAAATCACTTCAGGGGAGAAGACTAACTGGAGAACATGGTAGTACAGTATTCTGAAGGATAAAATAATTTGCATGGAGATGAAAAGGGTCTTGGATGAAAGTGAGTTACAGTTACAGCTGTTCTTGATCAAATCCAGTCCACTTGGCCAAGAAGAACCAATGACTGCAGGTAAGTTACTGTCCCTCTGGGGTTATCCCATAAGTTCCTTACACCACTGGTGTTGTGACTAAGTCATAGGCGTGGCATGTGATGTGCAGTGCTCTATTATATTTGCTATCTCGTTGGGGGGCATGGTAGCTAAATGGTAGAGCACCTGACTTGTGACTGCAGAGTCGTGAGTTCACGCCATGCCCGGGTAAGCTGCCCTGCTGGGAGAGGTAGCACTCTCCTGTCACCTACCTGGTTGTTGCAGCCGTGGCTCGGTGGGTTAGAGCACTCTGGCCAAAGGGTCGGAGGTTTGAGTCCACCCAAGGATCACTGGCATACATCAGGAAGGGCATCCAGTCATAAAGTGCTACACGCTCCAAAACCAAAGTCCTCTGCCTCGGGGCAACGCCTTAGCCCTTATCAAAATAAGGGGACATGGCGTTAAAAAAAAAAAAAATGTGTAGCCTGTTCTACAGGTGGGGCATTATCTGTGATTCTACCCAGTCCAAATCTAAGTTGGTAACTGAGGAGGGCTGGGTGATGTCCTGATATTTGCCTAGCTAAACTCCATCAGTTCCGTTTACGGATACCTTTGATGAGTGATTGTCAGGAGGGGGCTTGTAATGGTGTTCTAACTGAGGTGTTTCTGCATTGCTAGTGTTGGAATGCCTGGAGATGAACTGTTGTTAAAACGGGTCTGGCAATGTTTGTCTGGTGACTGTTTTATGTATCTATTCGTGTGATAAGGCTCTGTCATGGAATCTCAGGGGCACTGTGTGCTAGCACAGGCTGCTGCAAAGAATTGTGTGCCTCTCATTTCAAGATATTCTCAAACACGGAGGACTTTAA
>JAGKTI010005484.1:12544-44814 GCA_018397915.1 Birgus latro | reverse complement strand
TTCGCGGGCTCTTCCGCAGAAAATATGGATAGAGGAACTACTAAACTAAACCAAACAAGAGTAGCAGGAGTGGAGAGAGTGGCAGAGAGGAATGTCCAGGAGCTGAAAAAGGTATGGTCAGTAATTAGAGAGTTACAGGAGCAGACCTTAGAACAGGAGAGAGAGATCAAAGTATTGCAGAGTAAGTTAGAAAAAGTTTGCACACGCTGTGCTGAACAAGAAAGAGAAGTTATAGAATTAACCCTTAAACTGCGGAGTTGTCGGAGGCTTGCCGTGCCCATCCAGCGGGGATATTCGCGCTCCAACTGACTTTTTAAAAATATTTGCCAAAAATCAGTTATTAGTTCTAGAATAATATAATTACATATGCATATGGCACATACCTCCAGCTTTCTCCTGGAATGTTTTTCTAGCACTCGTCGACTACCGCAGGACTTGTGGAGACTTCTGAAGTTGGGTAACTAAGTCTCCACTTTACACTTCCCGACTTCCCGTAATATGAATACCACTGCAAGATATTAACACTAGAAACACTATTCAATTATTTCCAAGTAGTTTGGAATCCATACTCAAAAAAAAAAAAAAAAAAAAAAAAAAAAAAAAAAAAAAAAAAAAAAACACTGTGAAAGCAATGTAAAATACTAGCGCGTGCAAGCCTCCCACTCGCGCTAATTCGCCGCTGGTATTCTGTCATTTCTTACTCATATACACACTCACACTTTATTATTTCTAGTACTTTATTACACTTATATATATCTACAGTCCTTTACCACTTCCCACACAATGTTTAGTAAGGGTAGAGGTCACAGGGCCTTTTATCATGGGCCCAAAAGCGGCAGAAAAGGAGGGGCGCGACTGCGACGTGATTTCACCGTGAAGGACGAGAGCGAACTGACTGTAAAATATGTATCTCGGTAGCCAAGAGTTGAAAATGTCAGCTGCTAATGTATATGCTAAGAAATAAGTCGTAGGAAATCTAGACAATACATAATAAATTAGGTAGTTCCAGGTGAATATAAATATCACTCAGGTTTCTCCCTTCCTTTCTTATATACATTTATATTACAGTACGAGAGTAGCTCATATGGCATACTTCACGGGGAAAAAAAGCAGGGGAAATTAGTGAACGAGTGCAGGTTGGATGTTGCCAAGTGATAATTAGCCAATTCCAGGTGTATAGCACAATCAATTACCTTAATTTTTTTTTATATATATTATTTTGTATAAGAATAGGGCATAGGGCTTATTTCAATGGATGAAAACAGTGGAAAAATCCGGGGAAGATTTACTTAGCGCAGAGCAGCTGAGCAGATAACACGAGAGGGTAATGGAGGGGAGGTAGGGAGGGGAGTCTAGAATGGGGGAAAATGGCTAAATTGTCAACAATGGATGGGAGTACTGATGACATTAGCAGCTCTGACTATTGCTGGACATTGGCAGTGCTGATAGATGATACAAGTCACCACCTGAAAGCCCGGGCGGATTAAAAAAAACACAGAGTCACTGGAGTGACGCCCCGCGGTATGATCCATTGCACCTGACCGTCACGAAAGTGACGACCCGTGGTTTATGGGTTAAAAGCGAGTAATGAATCAGCCTCAAATGAAATAAAACAGCTCAAGAGAGAAAATAAGAGGTTGGAAGAAGAAAGAGACAAGATGAAAAGTAAATTAGATGACTATGAATCAAAATCAAGGATGAAAGAGGAGCACATTAAGGAAATGAAGGAGCAACACAAGGGGTGGAAAAAAATTCAGAAGGAAGGAAATGTAAATTTGAAAGAGATTATAGAACAACAAAACAAGGAAAAGCCAGAGAAGGAAGTGGTTAGGGTACTAAGTAGTGAAGCTTTAGTCAGGGGTGTAGCAGGTAAGAAAAAATGCATGATAATTTCAGGAGTAAAAGAAAAACGTATGACAGTAAGATCAGAATGGGAAAAAGAAGAACTGAGTAAGGTTAAAGAGATAGTATCAGTAGTTATGGAAGGTAATAATGAAGCTCAAGAAGAGACTGAAGAAGTGTTTGGGTTAGGAAAGTACGAGGAAGGAGGGGCAAGGCCACATAAAGTATAAGTCTCAGGTGATGGTAAATGAAATCATCAAAAGAACATGAAAATTATCAGACAAAGAGAGGTTCAAGAATGTTTGGATAAGAGGAGATGGATATGAGGAAGAAAGAGCTAAAATAAATGAGCTAGTAAAGGAAGCCAAGGCAAAAAACGAACAGAGAACGGAAGAAGAGAAGACAGTGTTCTATTGGAGAGTTATGGATCAGAAATTGAGGAAGTGGTACTGACGAAGAGAGGGAGAAGAGGGAATAAAAAACAACGGAAAAAGTTTGAAATTGGCATATACTAATGTTGATTGTTTAATATTGGAAAGGATAGAAATAAACTATTTCTTGAGGGTATATGAATCAGACATTATGTACTTTGTAGAGACGAAGTTAAGAGAGGATACTAATATCCATATGGGAGATGGTAAATACAAATTGTGGAGAACAGACAGAAAAGAAAAAACGGGAGGAGAAGTGATGATAGCAGTGACGAACAACATAAATGTAGATATTGTGGAAATGGGAGAGGGTAGGGCTGAAGTGATAAATATGAAATTAGAAACTGGAGAAAATGGTAAGAGAGAAATTGCAGTAGTATATGTTCCCCCTGACGATGAATACCAGGAGATGTTGTCGGACATGGTTAGTTATCTACAGAAAGTGACTGAGAAAAGCAACAACACAATTCTGATGGGTTATTTTAACTGTGAAGAGGTGAACTGGGAGGAATGGGACTCAGGAGGCACTGAAGATTCATGAGGCACTATATTATTAAATCTAAAAGAATGACCCAATGGGTCAAAGAAGAGAAAAGATTCAGAGGTGATGATACACCAGCAAGATCTGATTTACAGCTATCCAAAGAACCTGACGTAATTGAATCTTTGAAATATCTGTGTCCTATAAGAAAAAGTGATCAAGTGGTCACTGAGATCCAGATGATAAAAGGGAATGTGGTGCCAAGAGATGGGCCTTATAAAGAGGGAAGATATAACTTTGGTAAAGCAAACTTTACAGGACTGAGAAAATTTTTCGAAAATGCAGATTGGAAAAAATTCAGAGAAACAAGAGAGAGAGAGGAAGTGGGATATCTTTCTATACCTCTATAATTCAGGAGTGGAAAAATATGTGACAAGAGTAAGTGGGAAAGAAAACTGGAAGAAGGATTGGTTTAACAGAAGGTGTATGATAGCAATAAAAGAGAGGGACACTGCATGGAACAACTGAAGAAAGAAAGGTAATACTAGAACAAAGGAAGAATACAGAAGACCTAGAAATGAATACACAAGAATATGTAAAGGGGAAGAAAGGAACTTTGAAAAAGGTTTAACTGACAAATGTATGGAAGAACTCAAACTGTTTTGTGGATCTGTCAAAGACAAATTGAAACAAAAGGAAGGAATCACTAAATTGAAGTAGAAGGAGAGGTCTATAAAGATGCAGTAATGCAAGATGAAATGATGAACAAATGTTTCCAATCAGTTTTCACTAAAGAAAGGGATTCTGTGGAGGAGGAAGGAGTAACTGGAAATGTAGTGATAAAAGATATAAAAGTGGAAGTGTAGGAAGTGTATAAACTATTGGAAACTCAAGATGTACAGAAAGCCCCAGGACTGGACAGAATCTCTCACTGAGTACTGAGGGAATGTAGAGAACAACTGGCAGATAAGATTCACAGTTTAATTGTGTGTTCTCTGGAAGAGGGGAAAGTACCTCAGGAATGGAAGGGGGCCAATGTGGTGCCAATTTATAAGGGAGGAAACAAGGAAGAACCCCTGGATTATACATCAGTGTGCCTGACCAGCATGATTGCCAAATTATGCGAGAGAATCCTGAAAGACAGATGGATAAAATATCTGGAGGAGATGAACATTTTGGCTGAAAGTCAGTTTGGATTCAGAAGTGGAAGGTCATGTGTTTCCAACTTGTTCAGCTTTTACTCAAGAGCGATAGACGTCCTACAGGAGAGAGACGATTGGGTGGATTGTGTGCATTTAGAATTGGAGAAAGCCTTTGACAAGGTACCCCACAAGCGACTTACAATAAAACCTCGATATAACGGACTTCAATAGACCGGAATTCGCTTTTATCGGAATCGAGGAGCTACGAGACTAAATTCCTATATATCGGAAAAAGTCTGATAAAGCCAGAAGCAGTCCGGACTGCCTGACCACTTCAGCTATGTTCACCACATTAAGGTAAATAAAAGACATGTTTACCAGTGTACAGTACAGTATTATTTTCTACAATGTTGGTGTGCATCAGGGGTCAGTTTTGTGTCCCTTGTTGTTTATCATGGTGCTTGAAGCCCTCTCACATGACTTCAGAGATGGACTCCCATGGGAGATGTTGTATGCTGATGATTTGGTGTTGATTGCTGAGAATGAAAAGGAGGCAGAGGAAAGATTTAAGAAGTGGAGAGATGGTATGAGGTACAAGGGCTTAAGGGTAAATGCAGATAAAACAAAAGTGATGATATCTAGGGTTGGTGGCGGTACAATCAGAGAAGAGGGAGAGTGGTCATGTGCAGTTTGCCACAAGGGTGTGGGAAGCAATTCCATCTTGTGTAATGTTTGTTATAAGTGGGTGCACAAGAGATGTAGTGGTATTAGAGGTAGACTGCGAGATGATGCTGATTTCATGTGTCCGGCGTGTCGGGGAGAGCAGGTGGAGATTGTTAGGTGTGAGAGGGTTGAACTTGCAGGTGAGTCTCTTGAGTGTGTGGAGTTTCGTTATTTGGGAGACATGTTATGTGCCGCAGGTGGGGCTGGAGTTAGCTCGGTTGCTAGGGTGAGAAGTGGTTGGAAGAAGTTCAGGGAGCTGTTGCCTCTCCTGACATTGAGAGGACTCTCCTTACGTGCTAAGGGGTCTTTGTATGCAGCATGTGTTAGGAGTGTGATGCTGTTTGGTAGTGAGACCTGGGCAGTAAAGGAAGAGGATATTCGCAGGTTTAAACGTACAGAAATGACAATGATTAGGTGGATGTGCAGTGCGTCCCTGCATGCAAGGCCTGGGGGGACTGGGTTTACGATGGAGGAGTTGAGAGGTAGGATGCGACTGGAGTGTATTGGTGTTGTGATGAGGAGATGTAGGCTGAGGTGGTTTGGACATGTGGAGAGGATGGGGGTTGATAATTGGGTACAGAGGGTGAAAGGTGTTAATATTGGGGGAGGGGTTGGGAGGGGTAGACCGAGAAAGACATGGGACGAGGTCTATGAACAGGGAGGCTGCCAGGGATCGAGCAGCGTGGAGAGCCGCCATTGGGTGACCCAGGCCGACGCAGGCAAGAATGTTGGAGGCTTCAAAAACGAAACAAAACGAAACGAATACACCATTTGGTTAATGCAATGAAGTTATAAAACAGTACAGCATCTCAATGGTAGTCAAAACAGTTTATAAACCATCCGTGCGATCTGGACTAATGTCTGATATATCCGAAAAAGTCCGGGTTAGCAGGGGAAAGTCTGGATGTCGCTTTTATTGGAATTTCACATTTTTTGGAATGGCTTGGGCCCCAATTAGTCCGTTATAGTGAGGTCTTACTGTATGTGGAAACTGGAGCACATAGGAGGGCTGAAGGGAAGCTTTCTAGAGTGGATGAGAGACTTCTTGTGAGACAGACAAATGAGGACAGTAATAAAGGATAGGATGTCTGGATGGTGGGAAGTAACAAGTGGAGTCCCACAGGGCTCGGTGTTAGTGCCAGTAATGTTCCTGATTTATGTAAACAATATGGTGGATGGAATGAACAGTTATGCAAGTCTGTTTGCTGATGATGCAAAGGTCTTGAGGAAAGTAGAAGTTGAGGAAGACCATAAAATGCTGCAGGAGGACCTGGATAGGATTCATGATTGAAGCCGGATGTGGGAAATGAAATTCAACGCAAAAAAATGTAAAATATTGGAAATGGGTAAAAGTACCAAGAGGCCATCACAGAATTATTTGATGGGTAATGAACCAATCACAAAAGTGAGAGAAGAGAAAGATTTGAGAAGGTCCAGGATAGTCTGTCACCTGAAAAACACACTAACAAGAAAGTAAGAGAGACATACAAACTCTTGACTAACATAACAGTAGCAATTCATTACATGGATGAGATGATGAAAAAACTGATAGTGGCAATGATCCACCCCAGGTTGGAATATGCAGCAGTAGCGTGGTCCCCACACAAAAAGGAAGAAAGATATAAACAAGATCGAGAGACTACAAAGAACAGCAACCAAGATGGTCCCTAGCCTGGAAGATCTGTCGTACAAAGAGAGGCTGGAAAAGATGGATCTACCTTCCTTAGAAGAAAGGGGAGGGAGGGGTGACATGATTGCAGGGTTCAGGGCCATGATGGGAGTAGGTAAAATTGACAGAAAAGATCTGTTTGTATGGGATAGAAGAGTAACAAGAGGACACGGAATGAAACTGAAAAAGCCAGGCTGCTTGAAGGATATCAAGAAATATAGTTTTCCATATAGATACATAGACCTGTGGAACAGTCTGGACAAAGAAATCGTCCAGTCTAAAAACTGAAACGAGTTCAAAGCAAAATCTGCTTTATTGAGAAACAGAGATGGGACTCCACGAGCGTAGCTCATTTCCCGTATATCACAACTAGGTAAATACACACACACACAATCCCCTTCATCCCCCCCTCTTCTCCTCATTCCCCAACCCACTCAGTCCCTCCTCCATTCCCCACCACACTCAGTGATTTTGTTTTTTAAAGTTTTTGGCGATTTACACGAAAACTATCGGTTGTATCAAAATTCCGAAAACACCACTAGAAAGCTCGTAAAAATTTGCATCTAGACATATGCTTTGTTCTTGCTTGGTGTTGGGAAAATTTAGGGCTAGGATGCTGGGAATTCAATTGAAGGTATTTTTTTACTCCCCAACAAGTTTATTCTCACTGCATTTTTGTACTTTTACTCACCAGTTTTGTGTGTTTTTATTAACTTATCTTACAGTATAAACACCAGCAAAGAAGATGGTACCAGTATACAATTTATACCAATACTGTATAACCAATTTCTGGGCGCAAATTTGGCTGTGGAATTGTTTTTCTTTGTGCGTAGGCAGAAGCCCCTATAGCAGGGATGGACACGGGATGGGGAGAGAAGAGATGGGATGGAGGGAGGACCAGGAGAGCTGCATACACCGCCACATCTGCATTCGGACACGCTCGTTTCTAACCTAGGGGGAGGTGAAGAGTTTGGACTAGAGAATCAGTAGTGTTCTGATTGTGAAAATGTTCCCCAATTTCTTTTGTTCAGTGTAGTGAGTACAGTATTCAGTTACTGGTGCATCAGATATCAGGGTATGCCTGCTTACATATACATACTGTATTTGCCGGCCAGTAAGACACACACTAAGACACACACACACACAAAACTGCATCCAATAGGCCTGTATCACGGATGGGAGGTTAAGTGCCGACAGCATGAGGCTTATAGCAAGGGCTTGGGGTGAGATGCTGTTAGCTGTAGTCCACTTAACACAAATACTCAGTTTGTGTTACTAATAATATTATTAATACAGTAATGCAACACAATTTATAACATGCAAAAATAATGTCAAACTTCTAGCAGAACTACTGAAGATGTAAAATAATGGCTAGGCTTCTGGCTGTAGATCGACGAAGCTCAGAACATTTCAGCATAGCTTACTTCCTTCCCCCAGCAAACATAACCTACACAAGGTATTGGTACAGGGCACTTTTTTTATTACAGTATTTACCTTAAGAACTACGCTAATTTTACCACATCAGTATACTAATATGAATGAGGAATGTTCCTAGAAAAGCCAAGGAAATTCTAAATGAATTTCAAACACTAGTCACCATTTGCAATGAGCAGACAAACAATAACAGTGATGGTGCTGCACCCCTATTGCAAAATGCAGCATCATAAAACATCACAGCAGCCACACAGCAGTTTTGAATGTTATTGCTAGTTTTCATAACCAAAATATGTGAATCAGGACACACTGCACAGCTGTTCTGGTCAGAGGTAGAGTTTAAGACATTCCAGCATTTCCAGTTTATTTGTCACTAACCCATGGCTCAAAACCAATGCAGACTGTGCTGTACTATTGCATTCAAGCTCAGTGTCATTGAGTACACAAAGGAACATGGCAACAGGGCAGCAGAGTGGTACTTTTGACTGCCACCAACAGTTAAAATGATACGAACTTGGAGAATACGAGTAGCAGCTGAAAGATGCTGGACATAGAAAACATAATCTCCATACGGGAACCGTAAAAATGCCAAAAATTGAAGAAGAACTAAAAATATGGGTACGATAATCCCTCTATTACAGTCATCTCCCCACTATCCGACGTAATAGAGCCAAAGGCATGTCCGGAAGGTGGTCTTGTCCGGATACTGGGCCCTGAAGCTCCAGCACAAATCATTCCGGACCCTATCCTAACCTAAATAAAAAAAACACATACCTACCTCCCCACCAGACATGCATAGCACTTATTTAAGACCCCATTCACATATATAATGGATACAAAGCATGGATTAATTGAATTTTAACCAGATGATGATGATTCAGAGGTGAGTATGGCAAAGATGTTCACCAGTTGATAGCATAGTGAACATAGGTAACAGACATGAAAATCACTATGATAATCACCTTTTTCACAGTCTATGCACTCAAATATGGGACACAAAGCATGAAATAAATAAAATGTAACCAGAAAAATGATGATTCAGAGATGACTATGGCAAAGATGTTCACCAGCCAATAAAACAGTGAACGTAGATAACAGACATGAAAATCACTATGATAATCACATTTTTCAGTCTATGCACTCAAATATGGGACATAAAGCATGAAATAAATAAAATGTAACCAGAAAAATGATGATTTAGAAGTGATTATGGAAAATATTTGGTAGTTGACAGTGTATTCACATATCCGTGGTGGTTGTTACGATTAATATTACCCCACCTCCAAAGCTCTGACAGTAGTGAAAATGCTCTTGAAGCATGTACAGTAATCCAGTGCTGAACTGCACTTGAATTATGATTGTTTAGGCAAAAATGAACACTACCACCAGCCTTTCTGAGAACCACTTACTCATGACGGCAGTTGAGAGAGAACTGGGGGGAGGGGAAGGGGAGCCTGGAGAGCGGGAAGCTATTGTAAACACAGCTGTTCGGCGCCGCGTGCCAAATTCAAACGTACGGGTCAAAAATAATCAGATTTTTTTCATTTATTTTTTGGGCATTTCTGGGTTCCTAACACCCAAGCCAACGATGTCTGGACAGGGGGGTGTCTGAATATTGGGCGTCCGGATAGTGGAGTGATTGCCGTATCTGCACGTCTATTACCTGGACATTCTATTATGCAGACGCTGTGATCATTATTTGTACATTTTTCCATTTTATCTGGACAAAATGCATGAGTGTGGGTGGAAATTATGGCTGCACAAACATTTTTGCCCAGCCAGGCAGAAATAGCCCAGTGGCGACGCCCTGTCTGGCTGGGCAGTTCACCAAGTGTCTGCTAGAGACCCCCTCGGTCGTTCTCGGTTCCCGTGCAGTGACAGTGTAGTGATCAGCTCCTCTTGGGCGGTTGTTACGGTGGTGCACATGATGACTTTTGTGGTTGTTCCTTACCTCTTTGGGCCTTGCTATTCCTTGCATGCCTCTTCCTAGGGTGTGTGATAATGGCCCCTCCACCAGGGAAACGGAAGAGGATAGTGCTGACTCTGGAGAAGCGGGAGATCCTGGGTAAGACTGATGTGGGATGGTTGAATTGTGAGTGTTGATGTTGAATTTATTCTAGCTTACTGTACTGAACCATGAGTTTATTCTATTTTACCATGACTTTATTCCATTTTACCATTATGTTTTGTGTGCCCACTGCATTTTTCTTCAGCTGTTGTTTTTTTCATGTCACTGCAGTGGTGACTGCTTGTCTGCGGTTGATGGGTCTGTCTGACCATGGTAATTGCTTGGCTGTCATTTATAGGTCTGCTTGACCAGACATTCACATTAAACAACACGAACAAAAGCTGTACGATGTACTGTAGTGGCCTTTTACACTAGCTTTCAATGTAACATATGTAAGAAGGGAGGTCAGGGGAGAAGTCCATTATCCGGATGGATCCATTACCTGAACATGCCTTTGGTTCTATTTTGTTGGGTAACTGAGGGATTACTGTATTAACCCTTAAGTGCCAGATGTTGGTATGGACTGACACTAAAGGGGCAGACGGAGACTTCCAGGTGTCGGTAGGAACTGCAAATGCAATCCTGCCACAGTTTGAATTGCCCGCCATTTGATCTTGTCACCAAAGGGTAGGGAGAGAGTCCCGCCACCCGATGCAAGCGTGCATCAGTCTTCTCAGTGACTTAGCCAGGTGAACAGTGATGTCTTCTGAATCCTCCTCATCCAATTCCATTCCCACCATGTGGACCCGTTGCCTCATCCATCCCTGCCAAGCCTCTGCCCAGGGATATTTGGAAAGGGCTCAGTGATAGTGCAAAAGGGTGTGGCTCGGACACCACTGTGTCTAGTTTACCTAGTAGTGGAGAAATTTCCTCAGAAAATGATGGAAGTTATCACGCTGAGAGCGACGTGTCATGTGTGACCGCTCCTGCCCGTTCTGTGATGTCTGTTCATGCTCTCATACTGCTTCAGGAGACAAGAATAGCCTACGATAGTGACGCCTTTCCATCAGAAGAGGTGGACGATCCCGGAGCTGTAGGAAGCAGAGAAGGTGGTGAGTGTGGAAGTCACATAGGCCATAAATGCCACCGCTGAGCTAGTCCACTTGACTCCCCAGCCAAAGTCGGGGCTGCGCGCGCACACACAGAGACATCCTGCTTCAAGTGTCAAAAGTTACTCATCTTCAAGTCCATACTCATCAATGTGACCACCTGCACACCTGGGGATGCTTTCATTTGCAAGAAGAGTTGGTAAGAATATGGTCTTTAATTTGTTTCCCTAACTTGTATACTTTCTTGGATATGAAGGTTTGAAAAAAAGGATATTTTGGGAAATATGCCCGTAAGGAGACAAAAAATAAGCCCGGCACAAAAGGGTAAAGAAAAAAGTTAGACAGCGGAAAACTCAGTTAGTTGTAATTCCAGGATGCCTAACCTGCCAGCTGCAACCATTAGATGTCTGTATTAACCAGCCTTCTAAAGGGCATTTGCCTTCTTAGTGTAATAGGAAAAGTATATGGTAGGATACTTATACGGAGTTAGGGAAATAACAGAGGCATTAGTTGGAACAGGGAGGTTTTAGGAAGGGAAGAAGTTGTGTAGATCAGATATTCATTTGTAGATCTTTAGTGGAAATGTTTTGAGAGAAGGGAATGAAGGTGTATGCAGCCTTCATGGATTTGGAGAAAGCATATGACAGGGCGGATAGCCAAGGATTGTGGAAAGTATTAAGAGTATATGGAGTAGATGGGAAGTTGCTGAAGGCCGTGAAGAGTATGTATGAGCGTGCTAAGGCTGAAGTGCGTGTGGATGGTGAACTGAGTGAATTTTTCTATTTGAAGGATGGATTGAAACAGGGATGTGTTATGTCTCCATGGATGTTCAATCTGTATATGAATGGGGGTTATAAAAGAGATACAAGGCAGGGAAGTGGATGTTGGAGCGGCCCTAGTGAGAGACGGCAGTGTTTGGAAACTCCCAGTACTGTTGTTTGCAGATGATACTGTGTTGTTAAGTGAAGATGAAGGGGAGCTGCAAGGCTTGATGGATGAGTTTGGGAGAGTATGTCAGAAATGGAATCTAAAGGTGAATGTAGGGAAGAGTAAAGTGATGGTTTTCGAGAGGAGTGAAGTCAGTGAATGTACAGTGAGATTGGATGGGGAGGATATGCAGAATGTGAGTGTGTTTAAGTACTTGGGTAGTGTGATGAATAAGGATGAAAGTTTAGAGGGTGAAGTGCTCAAAAGGGTACAGCAGGGAAGGAAGGTTGCTGGTTCCTTGAAAGCAGTGATAAGAAACAGGGAAGTAAGCATGGAAGTGAAAAAGCTACTACCTGTACATGACAGTACTGTGATACCAACTCTAACGTATGGAAGTGAAGCTTGGACCTCGTTGGAGGGACAGAAGTCAAGAGTGAGAGCAGTGGACATGAGTTATTTGAAAGGAGCCTGTGGAGTCAAATGGAGAGACAGACTGACGAATGAGGTAGTGAAAGAGCATTGTGGTGTGGATGTGATAGGAAGGGTCAGGAGAAACACATTAAGGTGGTTTGGCCATGTGGAGAGGATGAAGAGTGAGAGACTGATGAGGAGAGTGTATGTGAGTGAAGTGGAGGAGGGGAAGAGGGAGGGGGAGGCCAAGGATGAGGTGGGGGGATGGAGTGGAGAGGTACCATATATGAGAGAGGGAGGGGTGTGAGCTGGGAGCACGGCAGTGAAATAGCAGGGGACAGAGCGACATGGAGGCGATTTGTTTGTGACCACCCCTTACAGGATTAAGGCATCTGGCAATAGACAGATAGACTAAAGGATTCATGAAGGAGGAGTGAAACAGATGGGTGCAGTCTTCAGATTTTGAAGTGACGCTGACAGGAGGAAGGAAGAGGCCCACTATTTCAGAAGAAAGAATGAGTTTAAACTCTGTGGTATGCAGTAAAACCAGAAATAGTTGTTCAATCATTTAAAAAGTGTGGTACTAGTAATGACCTCGATTGTACTGAGGACAATTTACTCTTTGAAGACAGTGATGATTCTGTTTCTGATTCAGAGAATACCAGGAGTTGGGAGATTTACTTGGATGACAGCAGTGACAATCAGTTTTCAGGCTTTGGGGATGATGATTAACTGGTACAGGATTTTGAAGATGATGATGATTAAAACATTTATGAGAGGCCTACATTTTTTACTTAGTGACAATCACTGTATTATCAGTTTATATTTGCAGTTTTTTTCCTGTTGCTTGCTGTGTATTAACAGTGGAGCAGATAAATGTGAATTTTGGGCAGAATCGTTCAATTGATGATAAAAGCATGAAATTTGGCATGAATGTTGTGTCTAGGTCACTTTCTAAGAAAAAAGTGCTAGCCATGAAAAATCCCAATATGGCGGCCATTTTTTCCAAAATGGCCACTGCAGCATGTTAAAAAACACTTAATCATAAAAATAGTTCATTTTTTTACATCTTGATGTCATTTTATTGATCTATTTTTTCTCATTCCACAGACAGAGATGGTGCAAATTCATCCAGGAGAAAGAGTGTATGTTGCTCACTACCAGGGCACACTGGTGACAGACACTGCTGTGCAACTCGGCATAGGGTTCAAAGTCGGCTAAACATCAAGTTTAGTATCCCAAATGCTATCTTATAAGCCCTTAACATATAAGATAGCCGCATCTAAACTGACAGGTTGTGCCAGCGCGGGAAAGCTGAGCCAAAGATAACAGGGGAACATTCAACGTTATCTGGATGGTGTACAGATTGCACAGGATTTAACTGACATTGGATGAACGATCGGGTTAGGTGTAGAGCAATTGCATGAACCTAACTGTATCCCATATATCAAAGTGAGCATAAGGTGGTAAAAGGATAAACCCTCGGCCTGTGCCATTTGAAATTCTTAATTGCATGAACCTAACTGTATCCCATATATCAGAGTGAGCATAAGGTGGATAAACTCTCGGCCTGTGATTTGAAATTCTTAACTGCATAACTCTAACTGTATCCCATATATCAATGTGAGCATAAGGCGGTAAAAGGATAAGCCCTCGGCCTGTGCCATTTGAAAATCTTAAACATGGATGCATAATCAAAACAAAAAACTGACTGGAGTAAATGCTGCCTTTGTCAGAAGGACAAAAACAATGAAATGCTAATTTCACCACATACTTCATTCCAAAGGAAACAAGATTATGCTCGTTACAGTAACATTTCAAAAAATGTACCATTGTTTCATGCCATCAATGCTATGCCAATGCTGCTTAATCCTGCAAGGCTAGATGAAAGTGAAGATATAGAAGCCACACTGTTTAAAAAAAAAAGAGCAAAGTATCACAATACCTGCAGATTGCTGTTTAATAACACCAAGCTGGAAAGAGAACAGAAGAAAAGAGTTACACCAAGCACATCAGGTGGGTCAGGTGAGAACCATGGCAAAAGACAAAGAATCTCAGATCCTCCTAAAGTAGAATGCTTTTTGTGTGAGGAAGAAGATGAAATAGCAAATTTATGGAAAGCGATGACTATGCAGCTGAATTAAAGACTTAATCAATGTGCCAAGACTCTCAACCATGGAGAGCTCCTTGCAAAGCTAAGCGCTGGCAGTGATGTTGCTCAGGAGATGAAGTTCGTTTTTCGTTTTTGAAGGCTCCAACATGCTTGCATGTGTCGGCCTAGTTCATTTATACAAATTAGAAAGAGCACATCTTAATTCAATAAAGCAAGAGGAAGGTTGTAGTAATCTAGGAAAAGTGTTATATCCTGTGGATGGCAAAGTTACCAATAAAGAAACAACACCAGTTATATTTAGGTTGGCTGATCTAGCCTCACTGTACAAGCGTCGCTTAGAACAACTTGGTGTGGATTCCCCATACGTCAACTCAACCAGGTTAAAGGACCAGTTACTCACTAGGATTCCTGAGCTTGAAGCCCATAAGAAAGGATGAGATGTACTTTCATCATTCAAAAAGGATGTAGGCTCAGTTCTTTTTGATGCTTGCAAATATGGTGAAGCTATTCACCTAGCTAAAGCTGCTGATATCATACAGAGAGAAATGCTCAATCATAAGACCTAATTTAGCAAGGACTTGAAAGAAGGGTTTGAAAAAGAAGACATTCCACCAGCACTACTTCAATTTGTGTGTAGCATTGAACCTGGTGTAGATAATACATCACATCTGAGGCATGGTGTAATAAAATCAGACTTGGCTATTGTACAACTTTTGCAGTACAACAGCTACACAAAATATGGGGAATGCGGGTGTGAAAGATAAAAATGGTAGATTACTAGTGAAGAAGGGAGAAAAAGTAAACAGATGGAGAGAACACTTTAATGAACTGTTGAACATAGAAAATGAAAGTAATGAAAGTATAAGTGGCTAGGGAATGGCAAGGAGAAGGAGGGTTGTGAGAAGAGAGGAAGAAATCAGTAGGATGGAAGTGATGGAAGCAATCAAGAAAGTTAAAATGGGGAAAGCCCCAGGAATTGATGGAGTGTGTGGTGAAATGCTGAAGCATGGGGGAGAGACAGTAATAGAATGGATGTGGAAGGTGTGCAGATTGGCGTGGGAGAAGGGTAGAGTCCTGGAGAATTTGAAGTCTGGTATAATTATTCTTCAGTAAAAAGGAAAAGGGGAAAAAGCAGTGTGTGGTAATCATAGGGGCATTTGCCTTCTCAGTGTAATAAGAAAAGTATATGGTAGGATACTTATTGACAGAGTTAGGGAAATAACAGAGGAATTGGAGAACAACAGGGAGGTTTTAGGAAAAGAAGAGGTTGTGTAGACCAGATATTCATTCTTAGATCCTTAAAGGAAAAGTTTCTAGAGAAGAGAATGAAGTTGCATGCAGCCTTCATGGATCTGGAGAAAGCATATGACAGGGCGGATAGACAAGAATTGTGGAAAGTACAGTATTAAGAATATATGGAGTGGATGGGAAGTTGTTGAAGACAGTGAAGAGTATGTATAAGGGTGCTAAGGCTGCAGTGCGTGTGGATGGCAAACTGAGTGTATCTTTCCATTTGAAGGTTGGATTGAAACAAGGATGTGTCATGTCTCCATGGTTGTTCAATCTGTACATGGATGGGGTTATAAAAGAGATACAAGGTCGGGCAGTGGATGTTGGAGCGGCCCTAGTGAGAGAGGGCAGTGTTTGGAAACTCCCTGTACTGTTGCTTGCAGATGATACTGTGTTGTTGAACGAAGATGAAGGGGAGCTGCAAGGCTTGGTAGATGAGTTTGGGAGAGTGTGTAAGAAACGGAATCTAAAGGTGAATGTGGGGAAGAGTAAAGTGATGGTCTTCGAGAGAAGTGAAGCCAGTGAATGTACAGTGAGATTGGATGGGGAGGATATGGAGAATGTGAGTGCATTTAAGTATTTGGGTAGTGTGATGAGTAAGGATGGAAGTCTGGAGGGTGAAGTGCTTGAAAGGGTGCAGCAGGGAAGGAAGGTTGCTGGTTCGTTGAAAGCAGTGATAAGAAACAGGGAGGTAAGCATGGAAGTGAAAAAGCTGCTACATGACAGTATTGTGATACCAACTCTAACATATGGAAGTGAAGTTTGGACCCTGTTGGAGGGACAGAAGTCAAGAGTGAGAGCAATGGAAATGAGTTATTTGAGAGGAGCATGTGGAGTCACATGGAGAGACAGACTAACAAATGAGGAAGTGAAGGAGTGTTGTGGTGTGGTTGTGGACGTGATAGGAAGCGTTAGGAGAAACACGTTAAGGTAGTTTGAGCATGTGGAAAGGATGGAGAGAGAAAGACTGACAAACAGAGAGTGTATGTGAGTGAGGTGGAGGGGGTGAGAGGAAGGGGGAGGCCGAGGATAAGATGGAGGGATGGAGTGGAGAGATACATGAAAGAGGGGTGTGTGAGTTGGGAGAGGGGTAGTGAAATGGCAGGGGACAGAGCGACATGGAGGCAATTTGTTTGTGGCCACCCCGTGCGGGATTGAGGCGTCTGGCAATAGATAGACTGATAGATTAAAAAAAACAGGCATTCAAAAGACCGCAAGACACCATTTGCTGTGCATGTTGGTACGAAAGTATTTGCCAAGACAAGGAAAAGAGAATTAATTGACAAGCTTCATGAGAATGGAATCAGCATACTGTATGACAGTGTTGAAAATATCTAGTCAGTTGGGTGAAACTGTTGTAGACCAATATGTGGAAGAAGATTTAGTGTGTCCACCAGTTTTGAGAAAGGGGCTCTTCACTACCTCAGCAGTAGACAACATAGACCACAATCCAACAGCCACCATAGCAAGTATATCCTTTCATGGTGCAAGTATTTCAATGCTTCAGTAACACCTAAAACACCAAAGACGTTTGAAGATTACACCAGGAATGACATTCTTCCTGAAGACACTACAGTAGTAAACACAAGAGAAGACATCATCTTTGATGTATACTGTCAGTCCAGCCTGAAGTCTGAAGCAAGAACTAAACATGGGAAAGCCATTAGGAGGAGAGTAACAACAAAAAGTAAAACACCATCAAACTGGAGGAGCTTCCTCAGAGACAGCAACAACAAAACAGAACTGTTCCATTTCCTTGCTGGTGCAGTGACTAAAGTGACAAGTAACAAAGTTCTTGTGACAATGGAGGAAAATGCTCTCACAAGTGCCAGTTGCACCAGCACCAGCCTAGAGGAGTTGGCACCTTGTACCCATGAGGAAGCCAACACACGAATATTCTTACATGCCTGGCATGCAGTTAGGGAGGGTTGCAAGTCACTGATGATTGATGATAATAACATGGACACTGCAGTCATCGCCGCATCCCTTATGCCTTGCCTCAAAGCAATAGGCCAGGACAAAATGTGGGTTGTATTTGGCAAAGGGGAGCATACTCGATGGCTTCCTATCCATAACCTTGTTTCCGCTGTAGGACCAGAGAAAACCAAGGGGATGCTTTTCTTACACGCCTTTACTGGATGCGATGTTTTATCAGGTTTCAGTGGCAAAGGGAAGAAAAAAGCATGGCAGACATGGAATGTCTTCAATGAAGTCTCTGCCAGATTTGCAAAACTCAGTCAGTGCCCTTCTGAAATTGAGGAGACTGATTTACAAGTTCTAGAGAAATATGTGGTTCTGATGTATAATTGGTCAAGTACAACTACTTCTGTAGATGAGGCAAGGCTTGAGCTCTTCGCATGAAAGCAGAGGTCATAAGACCTAATCCAACCAACACAAAGTACACTGATGGAACATGCCAAACAAGCTGCCTATCAAGCAGTGTCTCATCTGTCAGCCAGAATCTCAGTTTCCTTCCAAGTGGGGAGGGTCAAAAGAAAACAACACCAGGAAAATTGTGTGGACTACCCTTGAACCCATTTCTACAAGCTGCCATGAACTGACAAATGTAGATGCAAGACAGAATGTGAAGGTGGAAGGTGCAAATGTATAAAGAATAGACTATGCTGTACTCCACTCTGCATTAGCCCCTGTCAGATTTAGTCAGGTGAGTGAGTTAATACCACATTATATATGTATTTTCATATCAAATTCAGTATCGCCATGGCAAAAAACCTATAAAAATTGTCACCATCATACATACATACAACAATATCTCGGCATATATCACATATGAGGGGGTCATCTGGTGGCCATCTTGGAAAATGGTCTCCATATTGGAATTTCAAATGGTTAGCACTTTTTTCTAAAAAAACTAATACAAAATAAATATTTCAGACAATTTTCATGCTTGTATGATCAATTGAACAATTGCATGTGTTATCTGCTCTACTCTCAAAGAAATATTGATACAGTATTTGCTTTTACTTATACATGGGCACAACACTGGAATTTATTTCTGAATGCTTTGTACTAGGTTTTACAGAAATACAGTACTTGTATTTCCTGTGTATGCATGTACTGGTGTTGCAAGATTTCATTCAAATTTACAGTACTGTATTGTTTTTTGTTTCTCGCCTTGTAACAATTTTTACCAAAATACTCTCATTTCCTTTGTGTGCATGTACTGGACTACAGGAATGCTTTCAAATTTATGAAATTGCACGGTATTCTGCTGCTTGTTTTGTACAAGTACATGTACAGTACCCTCGCATCCAGTATGATATTTTCGTCAGACAGTACTAACGTACTGGACTAAACCTGTACTGGACAAACAACAGATCTTATGGAAAAATAAATAATGTCAGACAAGCCTTGAAAAAGTCCTCCCAAAATTCAACTTAACTACATTTTGACACAACTAAAATTTTACCAACCTGTAAGGACAGCGGTGATGGACTTGGGGAGGAAGGGGGAGGGGTTTCCGAGGCTGTAGCGAGGAAGGGGGAGGGGTTTCCGAGGCTGTAGGTGATCCTACCGACCCCCTGGAGGAGGGCCTTCGGGATCCTGAGGAGGCCTCACTGCCTTAACCTCCCTTATAAATCCCTCATTGTCACATATTGACAAATTGTCATCGTCATCATCAGGGGGAAGTGCTGCTGCTCCTGACTGTTGTTGAGGTTCTTCCAAGGCTCTCCTCTCATCATCTCGACTCTCAAAAGAACCTTGTGATGAAGGTCTGCCTCCTTGATTGCAGCCCTGCCTGTGTAAATCCACATGGAACTGGACTGTTTTGCACATTAGCTAACACTTACTGGCAGTGCACTTCATTGCTATCCTGGTTCAGTTCCTCCTTCAGGATCTCCACAGCATGTAAGATGTCCAGTACTACGCGGGTAGTAGTACTGGACGCAACACGTCAATACTAAATAAGAACTCCTCGGATTTGGCCCACTTTGCGCGGCCGATCCATACTAGCCCTAGCAAATCCATACTCCCCCCCCCCGATCATACTGGACCCGAATAGTACTGGACAAATGCATACTGGATGCGAGCATACTGTGCCAGATTTTATAGAAACATTTGCTTTGCCTGGATGACCCATGGCTGTAGGTATTTACCCAGATTTATTGTGCTGGTATTTTGCTGCTTGCTTTGTATGAGTTTTTGCTGATATATCAGAATTAGCTTTGTCTGCATGTATGGTATGGGACTTGTTTACCAACAAGTATTTATGTTTTCTTGCCTGCTATGAATCAGTATTCACTGATACCAGTATATTTCTGTTTAACAATTATGAATTTACCATATGTACAAATGTTATTCCCCTAACTGGCATTAAAATAATTTTCAATAAATGTGTGATGAAATTTAATAAATTTTTCTAAAAAAAAAAAAAAACTGCCACCCACCTGAAGTTTGTTCTATGCAGGTAAGAGTTATCACCAAGGGTCCCCCACTGAGTCATCACCAAGGGTCCCCCCCCCCCTGTATGGGGAGGACAGTTGGAGGGCCTGGACAAACACTCCATAAAAAAGATACGGTATCACTTTACTGTACTTAATATCATACACTACACTATTTATTGAGACTTACACTCTTGTTTGGCAATAACAATGGTGTTTCAGTGGTCTTTCATAAATAAAATGAAACGAAAGGCAACGATCACACAGTGTAAGCACTGGGCAGGCATCTTGGCTACATCAGCTGTGTAGAGACCTAAAAAGGGGATGATGGCTATGTAAGTTTGACTCAATTGCCATGCCACAAGTTTCTGCATTTCACAAACAAAAAAATATCACTTCACTTAATATTGCACACTGTGCTATTTCTTAAGCACCTGCATTGTTACCTGGTGACAACAAGAGTGTTTCAGTGGCCTTTCATGCATGTGTAGAGGCTCAAATGAGGGATAATGGTTATGTAAGGTTAACACGATTTCCAAGGCACAAGTTTCAGTACAGTACATCACACACAAAAAAGTATCACTTCACTTAATATTGCACACTGCACTACAGTAATCCCTCAATTATGCGGAAGCTCCGTATCCAATCATGCTCTGTATACAGACACTAAGCCTTGGTTCTATTAGGTCCGTATCTGGATTTATTTGTCTGTAACTGGACATAAAAGTTCCGGCATTGGCAGTCAGCCTATAAAGTATTAAAAAAAAAAAAAAAAAAAAAAAAAAAAACATTGGGTGGCTTGCTGGCCTCTCTGTTCACACGCAGGTAATAGACCATAACCCACAAGCTGAACTAAAATGGCTGTCCGTGTCCCCACATAATGGTTAAAGCAGTCTGGCTGAGAGGATCACTCATAACATACCGCCAGCATGTGAGTAATACCGTCTGCAACCCACAAGTTGACTGGAAATGCCTGTCCACCTCCTCACTGAATGGTTGAAGTCCTCCGGCCAGCCTCACTCCCCCCCCCTCAGTCTCTCCATTGCCTTCCTTGCTTCCCGATGCCAGGGCCCTGGCTTATCTCCTTCCCCTCCCTGTTCCTTAGTTCTACCCCACCATCGTACCGATTACCATCCACCAGTGAGTTTCAAAGTTTTTGGCCACTTATTTGAATACTGGTGGTCGTATCAATATTCTGAAAACGTCACAAGAAAGCTCATGAAATTCTGCATCTAGGCATTTGTTTAGCTCTCACATGGTGCCAGCAATATTTTGCACTAGAATGTTGGGAGTTTACAGTATTTGACGGTATTTTTTACTCCTGAACAAATTTATTCTCAACACATTTCTGTACTCATTAGTACTCATTAGTTTTGTGTCTTTTTATTAGCTTACCACAGAGCATAAACACCAGCAAACATGAAGGTATACAACTTATACCAATACAGTATAACCAATTTCCAGGGGCATATATGATAAAGGATGAGATGGAGGAACGGATGGAGGTACGAGCCAAGTCAGGCATTAAGTGTGCCATAGCCTCATCTCTTGTTTGTTGAAGTAACTGCTAAGATGGACATTGCAGAAACAGAATGGAAAGGTGAAGGGTGGAACCATCAGCGTATGAGTGGATAAGGTTAGATGTACAGCTCAGAATGTCACTGATGAAAAAAAGAAAGTTGGTGATAGGACAGAGCCCTGGGGAATACCACTGTTGATAGAGCTAGGAGAAGAATAGTGGCTGTCTACAACAGCGGCTATAGAACATCCAAAAAGAAAGCTATACATGAAGGCACAGACAGAAGTATAAAAACCGTAAGAGAGCAGTCTGGAAACTAAAGATTTATGCCAGACTCGATCAAAAGCCTTTGAGATGTCAAGTGCAATGGCAAAGCATTCACCGATGTCCTAAAAGGAGGATGACCAGGAGTCTGAAAGGGAGGTGAGAATATCGCCAGTGGAACATCCGTGACAGAACCCATACTGATGATCAGAAAGACGGTTGAGCTAGGAAAGATGCTTTGAAATACAGTATTTCTATTAAGAACAGACTCGAAAACTTTTGAGACATGATGTTAAAGCAACTGGGCAATAGTCAGAGGGTTGAGAATGGTCACCCTTCTTTGGGACTGGCTGAATGAGAGCAAACTTTGAACAAGAAGGAAGGGTACAAGTTGACTGACAAAGACAAGAGTTTGCCTAGGCAGGGAGTAAGCACAGAAGCACAGTTCTTGAGGACAACAGGAGGGACCTCATCAGGACCATATGCCTTGTTAGTATTGAGGCCAGTGATGGCAGAAAATACATTAGTTGAAGAAATTTTTAAGTCAGCCATGAGGAAGTCAGAGGGGGGAAGAGATGGAGGAACAGCACCGGAATGTCTAAGGTGGAACTGGAGGAGAAAGTCTGAGCAAAGAGGTATGCTTTATCAGCAGAAATAGCTACAGAGCTATCAGAGTAGAAAACAGGAGGGAAGGATGATGAGATGAAGTTGTTGGGTTTTTAGCAAGGTGCCAGAAGGAGCGGAAAGAACTCGAGATCGAGAGTTGAGAGCACTTAGTATGGATGAAATTATTTCTAGCAGAGCGAAGAACAGACTTAGCACGATACTGGGTAAAAACATAAAAAAGTTGTGATTCAGGGGTGGATTGACTCCGGTACCTTTTATAGGCCTTCTTGTTGTGCTCAGCATTAGAACAAACGTAACTAACCAAGGCTTTTTTGCATTAGTCAAAGGATATGAGAAAGGAATGTATGCTTCCATGCCCGAAAGAATAACCTACATAATGTGCATGGCTCCTGGTCATGGAAGCAATAACCATTCCAGGGAAAATCAAAGTAGTACTGCCTGTGGGCCTCCCAAACAGCAGCTCCAAAGTGCCACAACCGACGTTTTTTTGGAGGGTCCACAGGCCGTACAGGAGCGATAAGACAGTTTAAGATAATAAAGTTGTGATCGGAGGACCCCAATGGAGAGGAAAGATTAACAGCATAAGCAGGATTAGTTGTGTGGAAGAGAAAAAGTATGTTGGAACTCTCTCCAAGGAAGTCAGTGATACAGGTAAGGTGCTGCACATGCTGCACTGGGTCATTAAGAATAGAAAAGATGTAGGCTTGATCACCAGGTGGATCAGTGAAAGGAGAGGAGAGCTAAAGGTGGTGGTGATGAACACTGAAATCTAGAATGGACATTTCAGAGAAAGAAAAAACTGATAGAATGTGTTCCATCATAGAAGACAGTCAAAAAAATTTTCATAGTCAGTAGAATTAGGGGATAAGTAAACACCACACATTATTTAGTCAGAGAATGACAGGAAAGCCGAAGCCAGAGAATAGAGAATTCAGGAAAATCAAGTTCAGGAACACGAGAGGAATACAGGTCGTCGCCTATACAGTACATACACAACAGCCACCTTTGGTTTTGAAATGAGTATTGGGAAAGTAGGAGGATACAGAAAAAGGTTTGCTATCATTTGCCTCTGACAGCTGAATCTCAATTATGAAAGGAGGGTAAGGTTTAGAGGAAGAGAAGTGGTGCTCAATGGAGAGAAAGTTAGAGGAAAGGCCACAGATGTTGCAGAAATGAAGGAGGAGTGAGTCAGACAGTGGTTCCAGGCAACCTGTTGTCGTCACCAGGAGAGGGGCGGATGGTGTAAACATTTATGGTCCCCCCTCCCCCCAGGGACTCTGGAGGCTTGGTTATTAGATGCCATTTTGGTTTAAATTTTGAAAAGGAAGTGTAGTGTGTGATGTGCTATGTAGTTTGGTGTTGACTGTTAGAGAAACTTGTATTGGAGAGCATGCTGGCCTACTCTCTGTGTTACTGAAACACTGAAAATATACAGTAAAGGGGGATGATCAGGGACTAGTCCCGGGGATACTGATGAAACAGGAGCTCCAGCTCTCCCTGTCATCAGCTTTCCATCCACCTTTGGAGTACTGGCCTGCTCGACTGGTGATACAGTCTACTCCCTGAGTTAGTGTCACTACTCTTACTTCCAACCTGTGATGGGATGGATCACTGAGGGTCCCTGTCAGTTAAGTGATCACCATCGGGATTTTTTTTTAATGTACCAGAGGTCACTACTTCAGGAGGTAACTTGTGTACTTGTCCCACATGGGAAAGTTCCTCATCACAGTGGAGTGAACGAAGCTGGGGCCTGATGGACTGCTGCTTAACCCTGAAACGCATTCAATATTTTTTTGTACGCTACTACATTCGTGGTCACTGTTGTGTACCAATAAAAAAAAAATACCTGGAGTTGTTTTTATTAAACTTAAAAGGTATGGACTTAAAATGTACTCTTAACACTACAGTCTGACAGAAAAAAAAAAAAAAGTGTAATCCTCCAGGTGAAACTCTTTCTTTCGTTTTTGAAGGCTGCACCATGCTTGCATGCGTCGGCCTTTTTGGATTGGAGCGTGTAGCATTTTATGACCGGATGCCCTTCCTGATGTCTACCAATGACCCTTGGGTGGATTAACAATAAAAAAAAATGTGTGGCATGATGGTAATAGTAGGCAGCTTCTTACCCTCCCGGAAGAGAGCTCAGAGCTCATATAGTCCAGGCTATGGGCAAGGGCTGAGACCTTCACACTAGCACACACCCATCCCCTTGCTCAAGGGGGATAGTACCCACCCACTTCGTCAGTGAAACTTTTCGCAAACTGAGCGAGGCGCGAACCCCAGTCTACCAGATGGCAGACGAGAGCGTTACCACTTTAAAAATATAGTAAAGACTATAGGCACGAGTAAAATGAATGGATCCCGATGTCCGCTCACGAGTGGGCAGTGGGGGAGTGTGGAGCTCAGCAGGCCAACTCCCAGTCTCCTAGCAGAAAAACATCGATTTTGTCCACGCACTAAATACAGTAGGCACGGAAAGTGTTGACGCCATCTTAAAAAAAGAAAACATTCTTGTGGTTAGCAAGGAGAAACAAATAAATTAACACTCACCATTGAATTTAGTATTTACTGGCATTCCCCTTCACCTTTATTATCTTCTTAAGGCGTCTGGGGAGACTGATGGCGTAGTTTTGCAGAACAGACGGACTAAAACTGCTCCATAGCTGCTTGACTGCAGCCTCAAGTTTAGGCAAAGATGATGTGTCCATACTACGCAGCTGCCGCTTCATGTGCGCCCATAAATTCTCAATGGGACTGATATCTGGGCTGTTTCCGGGCCAATCTCGAATAAAGGGAACCTCACAGTCTGTTAGCCACTGTTTCACTGACTTTGCAACATGTCCAGGGGCAGAATCTTGCATAAATACTCTTGCCTTGGTTTTATCAAAAGAGTCACTTAAAACATCACATAAGAGCTCCAAATAATTGTTCTGGTTCACTTTTTCATTTGCAGGTAGAATTACCAACCTACCAACACCATAATATGTAAAGCAGCCCCAAGCCATGAGTGAGGCTGGGTATTTAACAAACTTGGAAGTGTACTTAGGATCCAGGGGGTCACTGCCTGGTTTGCGGTACACTCGTGATGAAGGGGTACCAGTGACAGTAAATGTTGACTCATCACTCCAAAGCACAGTTTTCCATTGCTCCTCACTCCAGGCAAGATATTTCTTACAAAAATTTACTCTCTTTTTCTTCTGAAGTGCAGTTAGCAGTGGTTTTTTACGAGCACAAAAACTCCTGTAGCCCAGATCGTCATGCAACAGCTGCTGCACACTTCTGACNATATATATATATATATATATATATATATATATACAGTAGGCGCGGAAAGTGTTGACGCCATCTTAAAAAAAGAAAACATTCTTGTGGTTAGCAAGGAGAAACAAATAAATTAACACTCACCATTGAATTTAGTATTTACTGGCATTCCCCTTCACCTTTATTATCTTCTTAAGGCGTCTGGGGAGACTGATGGCGTAGTTTTGCAGAACAGACGGACTAAAACTGCTCCATAGCTGCAGCCTCAAGTTTAGGCAAAGATGATGTGTCCATACTACGCAGCTGCCGCTTCATGTGCGCCCATAAATTCTCAATGGGATTGATATCTGGGCTGTTTCCAGGCCAATCTCGAATAAAGGGAACCTCACAGTCTGTTAGCCACTGTTTCACTGACTTTGCAACATGTGCAGGGGCAGAATCTTGCATAAATACTCTTGCCTTGGTTTTATCAAAAGAGTCACTTAAAACATCACATAAGAGCTCCAAATAATTGTTCTGGTTCACTTTTTCATTTGCAGGTAGAATTACCAACCTACCAACACCATAATATGTAAAGCAGCCCCAAGCCATGAGTGAGGCTGGGTATTTAACAAACTTGGAAGTGTACTTAGGATCCAGGGGGTCACTGCCTGGTTTGCGGTACACTCGTGATGAAGGGGTACCAGTGACAGTAAATGTTGACTCATCACTCCAAAGCACAGTTTTCCATTGCTCCTCACTCCAGGCAAGATATTTCTTACAAAAATTTACTCTCTTTTTCTTCTGAAGTGCAGTTAGCAGTGGTTTTTTACGAGCACAAAAACTCCTGTAGCCCAGATCGTCATGCAACAGCTGCTGCACACTTCTGACAGACACATCTGCCAGCAACTGTGGGTTCTTTTCTTTTAAATCCCGTGCTGTTAGCCTTGGATCCTTGCTAACTTGCCTTGAGATCAGCTGACGGGTCCTGAAGGTTGTCTTACAAGGTCTCCCAGGCTTGGGAAGTGGAGTGGGAGGAATGGCCTCCCCACTGTCCTTGAACCGCTTCACCAGTCTCTGCACTGTCCTCAGTCTAACACCATCTGATTTGCAATAAATGGGAGTTTGTGGCCAGCTTTGTATAAAGTATGGCCAGCTTTGTATAAAGTAATCACTTCCACATGTTTGTCCTTGCTTGTGGTTACTTTAGGCATGATGAGAATGTGGTAGGTAACCAAATAACTGTGTTATTTGAGTCAAAACATGCCCTTGTGGTGCATCACACACAGAGACAATCCTCCTCCTGTGGCTGCCCAAACATTACTGAGCCTGCTCCTGTGGTGCCAAACCTATCAAGCAGGGTTGCCAGCTCCCGCTGAAAAAGCGTCAGCTCATTTCGCATCACAGGGGAGGGTAGTATTGACCCTACTTCACTTAACACTAAAAAGAATGACGTCGGCAAAAAAAGTCAATACTTTCCGCGCCTACTGTATCTAGTACAGTAACACATTCGTGGACACTTTTATAGCCCACACCTGTGTTATATGAAAAACCTAGCCAAGGAGCGCGCACCAACTTCACTCGACACTGCGAATCATTTTAGTAAGCTACTGAGAACACCACCCACTTGGGCCACATAGGAAGCAAGGGCCATGTGTTCAAAGTTTGCGTGGGTTACAATAGTCTCCTCAAATGCATTCCAAGTGCCAGGCAAGGCTGCCACACCACCCCTGAACATCCATTCTGTGCAATTTCCAAACTGTGTCTACAAAAGCCCCGTTACCTCAATGTACCCATACATAATGTCATGCCTTAGTTATTTATTTATTTGATTACTCATTTTACTTTATTATCTTATCTTTCAGGTCATTCAAACAGGTGGCTCATAGATATAGTATTATAGAATGAAACTTTTCCTTTCCAGGCTTTCCTATGAAGTTCTTCCATGCTGCATGGTGGTCCTTCTCACTTTTTCCTGGAGAGTTTGGAGCTTTATTATCCTTGTCCTTCAGCATGTACAATTAGACTTCGTAGTCCTAGTCTACTACGTAACGAACAGCATCGAAAGGACCATAGGGTCTGTTGCTGTATGCTTTTCTTAGCAACACCTACTCTTGTAGTTTCAACTATTTTCTCCTCCCTTTTAACCAATTTCCTTACATCCTGGTTGATGGTCCTCAGCTCATTTAGCTCTACTCTCATTTCCTCTTTTCTGGCTTTAGCTTCATTACCTTATCACTGTTTTTTAGTACAGTAGAAGGGGTCTGCAACTAGTGCAGAACCGCAACATACCTTTACATTCCTCCAGGGCTCTGTACAAAGTGTCGCACCTCCTACGTGGTCTTGGCTACCAACCATCATTTTGCATTTACCACAATATTCTGTTTCTTGGTTTTCACTGCAGGTATTGCATAATTGATCCTCATTCAGGAATGCCCAGTAACTGCAACTAGTGCACCTTTTTTTTCTTTTCTGCACAACATTTATGGAATTTCAGTGATCACAGTGTAATGCCGTAATTCTAAGGTTAGTGTAAGTGTAATATAAGTTAGTATAAGTATAATGTAAGTGTAGCATAAGTGTAATATAAGTTAGTATAAGTATAATGTAAGTGTAATGTAAGTGTAGTTTAAGTTAGTGTAAGTGTAATGTAAGTGTAGTCCTGGACCCCTGTTTAATTGATGCAATGTATGGGAAATGGTCATCATATTCATATTTGGGGTTGATCCTAGTTAATGTGTAGCAAGAGTGAAATACTATTAATAGAGTAAGACCGTATAGAGCGTGATGGATGTGCAAAGCAGAATCTGTTTTTGATAAAGAGGCAAAGCAAGTTAATTCGAGGTTAAAATTCGCAATAGTTTGTATTTACACCTTGAATTCAGAATTTTGTAGTTAGGTTTGGTATTGTCATCTTTTTGTACTATATAATAATGAATCTGAGCTTAGGTAAAGTCTGATTATTGATTATAGTCATTTGTAGCCGCGAAATGTATTTATTTTCACTGGCGCCAAGTCACGTAGGACGGACAACTGCGACACATGGTTACAATTAGATAAAACTCGTGAGTTTAGGCTTCGGTAAAAAACTGTCAGACCCATATGACTGCCACAAAATTCTAAACATCGTAAGTCAGTTTGTCCAAGTGTGGCAAAAGTGAATTCCTTGCTGCATATTCTTTGATAGTTGTTATAGTAAATAATCTGAAGAGTAATAAGACGAAGTCAGTTCCGGTGTTGGGACCACAGCAAGCGAGAGCAAGTGTTCTTGTCGGGGACATTCACTTGGAGTCTAGAGAGCACCGTATCAACAGGTCAGTCCAGAGTTTGTTCTTTGTTCCCCCCTTTTGTCTCAATAACTGATCTTCTATATATATATATATGCATAAAGTAAGTTGACTGATAATATTCCCCAACTTCTTTTTATTGACTTGGAGTCTAGAAAGCACGGTATCAACAGATTGCGGGTGTAACGTCGAGGCCTCTAGACACGGTGCTCGTAGGAGCCACGCGGTGCTACTTGCCCCCCACTAGTTCATTTCTTTCTGTATTGTGGTCGATTATGCATTTGTATGGTCCATTTGGAAAAGTCTTTTCTTCTAAAGTGAAGTACTCTAGATAAAAGCGAGTGTGATTTATGAAGACGTATTTCCTAACAAACAGGGTACTACAAACGCTTTGAAGTTTAAATAGTGTCATTCTTGTGCAACCGATCATATATATAACTATATTAATTAATGTAAACCACTGGAAAATTAGGGTGAATATACTAAATCTAGAGCAATTTTTGTTAAGTTGTGACCCCGGGCAATAGAGCTGCGAGTCCATTAGAGACCGTGGAAGTGCAAGTCACGCCCGAATTTGAATTATTCTTTCCTCTTTATTTGTGTACACTGTGTTAGGTTAAGAGATCAAGTTATATGTATAATTAATGTATGTAAATTATTGATCAGGCATAAAATTCATCTGTGTGCAGTATTTTCAACATCTTGTTGAGTGGTAATAGCCCAAGGATCTTATCAGTGTGGTGTTCACACGAGTATAAAACTTTGTACCGGTGATATGTGAGTCAGCCTGATTTTTTTTTTTTCTGTGGAGAAGAGAACATTATTATCCCAGTTATTCTGGAGGAATCAGAGACTGAAGTATAATCTGTGTACTTGTTTCCAATGTTCGAGGGTTAATTTAATTTAATGTTTGTTAAGGTTGGAAAATTATAGATAATCATTTTTCTTATGTGTTTGATCTAAATTCCTCAGGGAAGTTTGATTGTCAGATCGAGTGGCTCGCAAGGTATGTTACTATCTACAGGATTCACGCACTCTAATTTACTCACGCTACCCTGATTACTGTCTCCAGGCCTCAATGTCCCATCTTTTACTGTAACGGGACTAATAATTTCTTTCCTGGCAAACGCTGGGTGGTGGCAGCCTACTACTATTTTTCTTACTTCTGCATTTTGGTATATCTTCCTAGAATTAGTAAATCAATGAGGCCTTCCTAAAAATTCTAGGATCTCTTCCTCGGTAGTAATCAGTAATCAGTAAAATCTAATAAACTATATGGTATCTAAATAGCGTATCGATACACTGGTGTCAAAAGCGATGTGATAGATAAAACTTCTTCATTTTGAGGGAATCAGTAAAATTTTCTCCCTTACACCAGTGTTCAGCGGTGGAATTACTAAATTTAAAGTCGTCGTCAAAAATTAGCACCCTTACACTGGTGTTATAGCGGTGGGATTTCCTTCCCTAAATAGTATGTAAAAATGTTCTCCCTTACACTGGTGTCAAACTGGTGGGATATCTTAAATTTCTATGCGTGCTAAAAATCGCGGCACGCAGCAGCACGTGTTTACCCAGTCACTCTATCCCATTTATATATTCTATCCAAAAGTTCCTGGCTTGACATACTTTTCAACTTTTCAAAATTTATATTCAATGCCATCAGCCCCTTTTTATATCCTTTCATCCATTTGTTATTTCTTGATTCTTTTAATTCTTCCACAATCTCAAATATTAATCTGTAACAGTACTGTATTTTTTTCTTTCATAATACCTTTGATGTACTGTAATTTTCCCCTCATCTTTTTTCTTTTCATGAGTGTAGATTACCTGCATATATTTTTTTTTTTTTTTTTTTTTTAAGCTTCCTTAATTATTATTTCAATCAAATTGTGGTTTGACACATCTATTTCTTCTTATTTATTTTCATTGATTTATATACAGTATAAAATTAGTGGTAGGTGGTGACAACCATCATCCACTCACTTGATGTAGTGCTGCCTACTACTTCCTTAGACTTTATCGTTCTTTTTCTGTGCCTGCCCTCCTCTCTTCCTATTTCTCCCATCTTTCCTGTCATTTCTTACTGATTTCTTTCTTTTACAGGTGGCTTTACATTGAGTGACAAGCCAAATGGTTTCCTGTAAGCCAAGAAACCATTTACAAAGCTGGGTGGTAACCATATAACCAAACCATACGTGCTCCCTACGTGTCAACAAGTGGGTTGGTGGAGGGTTAGCGCCCCTCCTCGTAAAACAAATAACTCAAAGTCAAATGGCCACCCCTTACGGGATTATGGTGTCTGGCAATAGATAGATAAACAGATAGATAAAATAAAATTTATGGCTCACAACTACAAGACCAATTGCAGTTTTTAAGTCTCCTCATTCCAGAGTACTTTCCCACCCTCACCTTTGATCACTGTCTAGACCTAAGATAACAAGGTTATAATTTTCCACATAACTTATCATATCCCCTCTTCTGTCAATTTCCTGTTTCCCAATGAATTGTGAATGACCATTAAAATTGGACAATTTGCCATTTTGGATAACCATGAATTAGGAAATCTCATTATGACAATTTATAGGTCTCACCTTCTATCTATCTACCTATTGCCAGACGCCTCAATCCCGAACGGGGTGGCCACAAACAAATCGCCTCCATGTCACTCTGTCCCCTGCCATTTCACTACCACGCTCCCAACTCACACCCCCCTCTCTCATATACCTCTCCACTCCATCCCTCCCTCTCATCCTCGGCCTCCCCCTCCCTCTCGCCCCCTCCACCTCACTCACATACGCTCTTCTCGTCAATCTTTCACTCTCCATCCTCTCCACATGCCCAAACCACCTTAACGTGTTTCTCCTAACGCTTCCCATCACATCCTCAACCACACCACAACGTTCCTTCACTTCCTCATTTGTTAGTCTGTCTCTCCATGTGACTCCACATGCTCATCTCAGATAACTCATTTCCACTGCTCTCACTCTTGACTTCTGTCCTTCCAACAGGGTCCAAGCTTCACATCCATATGTCAGAGTTGGTATCACAATACTATCATGTAACAACTTTTTCACTTCCATGCTCACCTCCCTGTTTCTTATCACTGCTTTCAACGAACCAGCAACCTTCCTTCCCTGCTGTACCTTTTCGAGCACTTCACCCTCCAGACTACCATCCTTACTCATCACACTACCCAAGTACTTAAATGCACTCACATTTTCCATATCCTTCCCATCTAATCTCACTGTACACTCACTGGCTTCACTTCTCTCGAAGACCATCACTTTACTCTTCCCCACATTCACCTTTAGATTCCGTTTCTTACACACTCTCCCAAACTCATCTACCAAGCCTTGCAGCTCCCCTTCGTCTTCACTCAACAACACAGTATCATCTGCAAACAACAGTACAGG
>JAGKTI010005484.1:0-12265 GCA_018397915.1 Birgus latro | reverse complement strand
TCTTTCGCCCTCTCATTCTCACCCACTCCCGCGCATATACCCCATCCATATTCCCATTCTCTCACACTCTCACCTCGCCATTTAGTTTCAGTTATTCCACATATATCCACTTTCGCACTCTCAAGCACCTGTACAATCTCTCTCTCTTTCACCTCATCATTCATACCCCTCACATTCCAGGTCGCAATCTTAATCTCGTCCTTTGTCCATTCCTTTGTCGTCAACTTTTGGTCAGTCCTGGTCCGAGGCTTCCTGTTTGTATTTTTAGTTAGTTGTTTTTACGGGGTGGGGCACTAACCCACCACCAACCCTTTTAGTCGCCTCTTACGACAAGCAGGGATACTGGGGGAGAATTCTTGAAAACCCCCTACCCCCAGGGGGGGGGTAGTTGTCATATATGAACAATAACCGTAGTATGTAATTTTTAAATCCGACCTTCACCTGCGGAAGGGAATCAAATAGAGGCAATGGCAAGCACATATAGCAGATGTGCCAACCAATCTGACTGAAGCTGGGAAGCCAATAAGTGCTTCTTTTGGGACACATGAGTATCACTGTGTGACAAAAACGTGAGCACCATGTCCTGGGAGGAGTACAAGCAGGTTAGAAATGAATATGTAAGGATACGGAGATAAGAGGAAAGGAAATACGAAAAAGATATTGTATCTAACTGTAAAAAAGAGCCGAAACTATTTTATAGGTTTGTAAATGGCAAAATGAAAGTTAAGGACAGTATAATACGACTGAGGGATGGAGATAAAACATACGAAAGAGAGGAAGACTTGTGTGAAATAATGAACAAGAAGCTACAGTCAGTTTATGTATTGGAAGACGAATTTAGGGAGCCTGAAATGGAACCCAGGCTGACGAGAATGACCGAAATTACAGTTGACATGGATGAGGTGCTACAGCTGATGAAGGATTTGGATGTGAGAAAAGCAATGGGACCAGATGGTGTGGCTGGATGGATCCTGAAGGAATGTGCCGACCAGTTAGTGTGGCCAGTTTATGTCATTATCAAAACCTCGCTTGAAAAGGGACAGTTACCTAAAGATTGGAAAAGAGCAAGTATTGTGCCAATCTTTAAGGGAGGAGATAGGGAGGATCCACTTAATTATAGACCTGTGTCACTTACTAGTATTGTTTGTAAAATCTGTGAGAAAGTTATTAGAAAAAGATGGATAAAGTATTTAGAAGAAAATGAAGTGATAACACCAAGACAGTTTGGTTTTAGGGAAGGAAGATCATGTATTACTAACCTACTAAGTTTCTACAGTAGGGTAACAGATGTCATACAGGAGAGAGAGGGATGGGCAGACTGTGTCTATCTGGATCTTAAGAAAGCATTTGACAGGGTACCCTATAAGAGACTACTGTGGAAGTTGAGGACATTTGGAGGGGTGCATGGGAAACTATTAAAGTGGATGGGAGATTATTTGATAGGAAGGCAGATGAGAACAGTAATAAGAGACAAGGTATCACAATGGAGAAATGTGACTAGTGGAGTACCCCAGGGCTCTGTCTTGGCCCCAGTAATGTTTCTGATATATGTAAATGATTTGCCAGAGGGTTTGAATAGTTACATGAGTATGTTTGCAGATGATGCTAAAATTATGAAACATATTAAATGTATTGATAGTTGTAAAGAACTGCAAGAGGACTTGGACAAAATACACAGCTGGAGCCAGACTTGGAAAATGGACTTTAATGCCAAGAAGTGTCATGTATTAGAAATGGGTATAAGTGAAAGAAGACCACACTGGACATATAAAATGGGCAATGAGATGATTAGTAAAAGAAAGGATGAGAAAGATTTGGGAGTGATTATTCGGGATGACTTGTCACCAGAAAAGCATATAAACAAAATTATTGGGGGAACTTATGGATTACTGACCAACATGAGAGTGGCTTTTAATTATATGGATGAAGATATGTTGAGGGAGTTGATAGTGACCATGATAAGACCAAGACTAGAGTATGCGGCGGTGGTATGGTCACCTCATTTGAAGAAGCATATTGATAAACTAGAAAGGGTCCAACGGATGGCAACGAAGATGATACCGTGTTTAAGGGAACTCACCTACGAGGAGAGATTGGAAAAACTGAAGTTACCAACATTGCACGAGAGAAGGGAAAAAGGTGACTTGATCACGATATTTAGAAATATAAGAGAATTGGAAAGGGTGGATAGAGAGGATCTTTTTGTGTTGGATGATGGAAGAACAAGAGGTCATGGCTTCAAGTTGAGGAAAAGTAGATGTCTTAATGGTCTCAAAAAGTTCAGTTTCCCGAATAGAAGCATAAGTATTTGGAATGACTTAGACGAAGAGGTGGTGCAGGCGAAAAACATTCATATATTTAAAACTAGATCAGATGAATGTAGATATGGAGATAAGTATTTGGAATGACTTAGACGAAGAGGTGGTGCAGGCAAAAAACATTCATGTATTTAAAACTAGATTAGATGAATGTAGATATGGAGACGGGACAACACGAGCTTAGCTCAATTCCTGTATACTACAAATAGGTAAATACACTTGCAAGAGCAGCTATGCCTTGTAAACTTTTATTTGAAATCAGTTCAAAACTGGCTGGCAGATGTGGTGGCTGTTTTTAAACTACTGGGTGTTTGTGACTGATTTTTTCCAAGAAGACAATGTAGCTATTGACTCATTGAGTTCATAAGTGCTATCAAGAGTGATTGACTGTCCTAGCTACAAACTACCATGCAATAACAAACAAGTCAAATACTTATGGTACTGCACACACTGGACAACCCTAAAGAAGGTACAATTTCTGCATTTTGAAAGTTAAGTTTGAATATGATAAGGTACTTGATGTAAAGGATGGGGGTCTAGGGGACACGGTGGTAAATTTTTAGCTTCGGATATCTCAAGATTTAAACATGCAAACAATGTTTTTCTGGTGGTTTTTGATGTGGTCTCAACGATTTGGACCTTCACTTCTATTGCAAATCACAAGTTTTTTTTTTTATTTCCCCCATCCCCACCTAGGGGTCTTGCTAGGGCTAAATCTGTATCTATCTATTGCCGGACGCCATAATCTCGTAAGGGGTGGCCATTTGACTGAGTTACTGTATTTGTTTTAAGGGGAGGGGCATTAACCCTCCACCAACCCACTTGCTGACACGTAGGGAGCACATATGGTTTGGTTATATAGTTACCAAGCAGCGTTGCAAATGCTTTCCTGGCTTACAGGAAACCATTTGGCTTGTCACTCAATGTAAAGCCACCCGTAAAGGAAAGAAAAGCAATAAGAAGTGACAGGAAAGATGGGAGAAATTGGAAGAGATGAGGGAAGGCACAGAAAAAGAATGATAGAGGCTAAGGAAGAAGTAGGCAGCACTACATCAAGTGAGTGGATGATGGTCACCACCACCTCAAAAACTAGAAATTGCTGATAGATATGATGGTCGAAATCGATCAAAACACATCAAAAACCATCAGAAAAACATACTTTGAATGACTAGCCTAAGCCCCTAACCTAAACTAACCCAACTGAACCTAATCTAACCTAACCTACCCCCATCAAGGAGAGTACCCTTTAAAGCAAACACTTGGTAACTGCACTTTTCTTTGTCATTTCCGGAATGGGGGTGCTATGGCCACAAAACCAGATACTGGGTTAGTTTATCGTCTCTAAGGCAACACAGATTTTTACAGTTTTTATAGATCACCCCTGAGCTACCAAAACACCATAATATCTTAAAAACTTAACACTGCAGCTTCAGATTTGTCTGAATAATCCACGTGAAATTTAGCAATTACTGAGAGGTAATCACTCTCACAGCTGGCACACAGAGACGTCATCCTGAAACTGAAATTCAAAATCAGGTGTGAAGTGACTGCCAGTTATTACGACTGGTGGAGATGAAAACAAAAGCACCAACCAGGCACTAGCGCATGCCTACTGGCAACTAGTAACAAACATACGAATGCACAGGAGCTTTCATGATACGTGAAAGATCCCAACACGAAGTTTTGAAATGTGGAAAAAATGTGTAAAATCATTAACGATTCTATTATTCATTTCCAACTACGTGTTCAACGGTTCAAAATACTGTACTCCAGTTAAGACCTCAAGATTCAGGAGGGTTAATACCGGTATTTGTTATTCCCCACACGCCTGAAACAGCAGAGACCCCCAATTAAGATAGCAATAAGTTTTTCTTATACTGTTTACTGTGATTTGATCTACTTCTGCATTTTTATCATAAAACAACACATAAAATGTGATATCTGAATTTTGAAGGCTAGGTCTGAATGTGATGAGATGGTTAATATTGCTAAGAGGTCTAATGAGGCACAGCCCTCCAGTTAGGATAACTGTTCTTTCTGGAGCTTTATTTTTTGTGATTCAATCTAAGCATTTTTACCATTATTTCTTTATAAGTAAACCCTTTAAACTGTGCTTCCCCACCCAGAACCCCTGACTCCCCACCTGTCCCATTATCATCAGAGATGTGGACATAACTTGGAAATGGTTGAGACAGATTTGCAGGTTAAAACTGATCAATGCACAACAAAACACATTAATTATTTACTAAATGGACATGGCCTTTCCATATTTTCTGTTGAAATGAGTCTTTCGCAGGTTACCGGTACTTATTATTCCTGGATTACTACAGCTACTGAGGATTTCTATAAACTTACCTCTGAAAGCTGTAGATGAAGATTTAGAATGCATAAAGATTCTGCTGACGTCTGCCAGCAGCTGGCCATATTTAATATTCATAATGGGCATTTTTAAATCTGAAAGCTGGCTATCAAATGCAAGTGGGGTTAGGTTGGATTAGGTTTGCTTTAGTTAGGTTTAACCAGTCAGAGCCCGTTGGTAAACGTTTCCAGGCTGCTTCCTTAAATACACCAAAATAGGTGTATTTTGTCTTTCCAATCACTTCATGCTGACACAGTAGAACAGTTAATTATCTGTGTTGCTTATGTACCAAAATTACCTACCTTGAGATATTGAGTTTGTTATAATATTGGTGGAATCGCAGCACCGGTTTGGTAAATATGCAAAACACCACAAAAACATAGCCACAAATGAAATCCATGGTTGTCCTAAACAGCAAATTACTATAAAATCACCCAATAACAGAAAAGTTATTTCTTCTACATTTTCCATTGTGTTCTATCCCTTCTTTTACTATGTAAGAGGCTTTTTCTCTCTATCTTTGTTTCCTGCAGGTAGGTAAAGTGTACTAATAGCATTTGACGGCAAATAATTCTGCATTTACTGACAAGTAATAAACTTGTTTATTGTTGGGATCAATCTGAACCTTCGAGGAAAAAAAAGTTGACTGCATACCAGTATTAATTGCTCCGGCTAACGCGTGTGGGTTTGATGCAGACTGGATTTCTGGCGTTTAACTCTTAATCTTTACTAGCCACAAGAAAAACCACGCCAAGTTTTAGCAAAACTTACTCACCTCTGGAACGCAAAGGTCATAAACTCGTTCACGGTTACACTGAGGTTGGCCTGTGCAACGTTAAGGAGGTAGAAAACTTGCCATTCATCGGCGAAGTGGCGTTGACACTTTCTGAGCCTCGTCAATAACAACAAACATGGCCGCGCCGCCGCAATGATCAGATTGCAGTTATAAAAATTGCAGTAACATTAACTGACAAAAGGAACACTTCATTATTTAAATTAACAACTTCAGTGCGAGATGTCCTTTCTACCATTAACAAAGAAACTCATAATGCCGTTGTTATGCTGTGTTCAAAAACTTGTCCCTTGATCACGAGCGACTGTTCTAGAGTTCTTTTCAAGGAACAGGACATAAAAACTCGGCTGAACCAACCTTACACGTATATTACCTTAGTTTGGGGGTCCCGGGACGGTCGTCTTCTTGCAGGACACAGGACTCTCGCCACTCGCCAGGAGCCAGGTCGTCTGGGCTGAAGTGCTGGGCGGTGTAGAGGGAGGCCCTTTCCTGTCAGGACCTTGTAGTAGTAGTAGTAGTTGTTGTTCCCTAGGCAGTCTGGCCTAACAGCCCCGAGTCCCTAAGGAAGGCCATGGCCGAGACCGGGCTTTCCCACAGAACTCTCAAAGAGTGTAAGTTGTGTTGTTGGCGTAGGTGAATGTGTTATGCAGTCTTCCATGATGTGCTTAATTGTATGGGGTGCTGTGTTACATCCTGGACAGGCGTCAGCGACGGAGTCATTCTCAGCCTCTTTTGAGGGCTGGATGATGCCCATATCTCAGCCTGCCCAGGTGGACTCTGTCCTCACGAAGGAGATAGCGTTCGGAAGGATGGATATCAGGAAGCCGTGCATGCAGGTGCGTGTTGTCTTTGAGTGACTGAATGGAATGGCGAGTGATTTATGAATATGCTTCTGGAAGCTGGTCTGAGGCGGGCAGGGGGGAAGAGATAATAGTATTTGTGTATGATATCGTCTGCTGGGTGTTTTGATGTTCCTTGGTGTGTGTGTGTGGATGTGCTGCCATGTAGTGTAGTGGGATGTTGTGGGTTTGTGGAGGCTGCAGCGAGAATTTGGGTGCCTCTCATCCTTAACTTTGAGGACTTTGGTGTCTTGGTGTAGGTGATCTGTAGGTGTAGTAGCTGTGCAGCCTGTGATTATTTTGGGGGCCTTGTTTTGTATGGTCTGAAGAGTATAATAGTGTGTTTTAGTGAGGTTAGGAGCCCATGCTGGGCTTGCATAATCCATCACTGAACGTATACTGTATATTGTTTGTATACTGTGGTGGTGGTTTCTTTGTTGTGTCCAAATGTTGTATGGGCAAGTGACTTCAAGATTTCCAGTCTGGACTTCACCACGATTTGCCCGAGAGTGACCGACTGAGCAGGACGCGGAGAAAGTCACTACCTGTCATCAGCACAGTCGAACTCAAATCAACACTGAGGGAATCCGAAGGAGGTGCTGCTTGTGGTGTCTTGTTGTGGAGTGATATAGTGGTACTAAACAAGCAAGAAGAGAAAACACACCATAATAAGGCGCGGCAAAGGAGAGTGAACGCCTTGGAGATGGCGGCGCAGCCGGCTACCCAGCCGGTTGGAGTGCCCATGGATGACGAGGCTATGCTGGAGGTTGGACCTACCCAAGGCAAGCGTGGACGACAGCCACCCCAGGAAGAAGAGGAGGATGGTGGACAGGATGACACATCCCACTCAGGGAAGTATTTTAAGCCCACACAATCTTCTGACATCACAGGTGAGCGCTTAATCACTTTCCTGGTCCGCACTGTAGATGGCAGTGCAGCTTTTACCAACCCCAGAGCTCTGTCTAAGGCCATCAATGCTTGCTCTTGGAGCAAATATAGTGTGGAGGGTGAGCTTCGGGTATTGGGACGAGCGGCAGCCTTTCTATTCTGCATAGCAGAGGCGAATTTAACCAAGCTACCTGCCCCTCCTGAGTCCCTAACTTCCCTCGGAGAATGGAAGGTCAAGTGCTGGAGGGCCACCTCCCCCACAGATAGTGCTTATTCATTTGGGAAAATCAGCCCGGTGTCACTTGACCTATCCACCGATGACATCCTTTCACAGCTTCGCTGTCTGGGGTCAGGGGGCCACCTTGTAGAGGTTTCACGCCTCACTTCCCAATCTGGACAGGACGGCACACAGGTTCCGTCTCGAGTTATTCGCCTCAAGTTCGAGGGTCCCATGCCAGAGAAAGTAATACTGGGATATTCTTGCTACATGGTGGGTACTTACACCTTTCCGCTGCTACGATGCTTCACTTGCCACCAGTTTGGACACGGATCCCTTTCCTGTCGGAACAAGGTCCGATGTGCACGATGCAGCCGCTTTCACCCCTATCGCTCTAGCACTGGGGAGCCTTGTAAAGAGGACCCTTATTGTTTTTTCTATGGCGACACTCACACAGTCACATCAAGATCATGCCCAGTTTATCAGAAAGCTCTTACCATCCATGTAGAAGCCCGAAATAACCCATCTTCTCTCCAGTCTGTGAACACCAAGCTGCGCTCCCTAAACCCGGCACTGCGTACTGCCACACCCCCTTGCCTCGCTCAGTCAGCACCATCTGTCTCCTTTCACGCAGCCAGCCGACCTGTGCAGCAGGGCCTCAGTTTTGCTGGTCACCTCCAACCGTTTCTCTGCCCTACAGGATCTGCAACCATCAGAGGCGGACATCATCGACAGGGAATCTGATACGGGCACACACATTTCCCCACCCTCTGAAATAGTGACATCTGCCCAGAGATTGACATACTCAGCGGTCGTCTACTCGCCTCCGAGGTTGAGGCACCCTTGTGTGTCTGAACGACCTCGCTCCCTCCCACATCTCCCAGAGGACAGGACATCAATGGAAGAGATCTCGCTGGCTCCAATCCCCTCTCAAGGTCAGCACCAGGAACGGGCCCCTCATCGTGCTCAAGCAATCCGCACCCTGCCAGACAGGCCCCAGCGACCCCCTTCACCGCTGCCTTCCCTTGGTACCCAGCCACAACTTCTCCCTGCTGTGGATCTTGCTGCCTTTCAGATTGTCATCGATGCCATATCAGCCTACCTTCAGGGCATGACACCCAAGGACATTTGTGAGCAAATTATGCCCAGGTTACTCTCCCTTGTATTATCTTCATAGACTCCACCCCAAAGCATTTTTCCATGGTGGTATGGAACGCTCGTTCTATATTGAATAAAACCCATGAATTTAAGATGCTTATGAACGAACTTCTTCCGTCGATTATTGGGGTAAGTGGAACATGGTTACAGCCACATCTTCGTTTTAATCTTAGAGGATATACAGTCGTTAGACAGGATAGGCCAGCACAGCAGGGGGGTGGGTTGGCCTTACTGGTCAGGGACGGTATTCATCACAGGCCTTTCCCACTCACCGCTTATACCAATGGAGCTCTGGAGACCTTAGGTGCACAGATAGAGTTGCAGGGACGTCGAGTTTCCTTATTACTTTTATACAACCCCTGTCGAAATATCACCATTGCTGAATTTACACATTACTTCGACCAGCTCCCTTCACCGGCATTGGTCTTTGGTGACTTTAATGCCCGTCATTCCTTGTGGGAACCCGGTCTCCCTAGCAGCTCTGTAAGCGCCACCGGTTCTTCCCTGTTTTCGTATCTATTACAAACAGACAGATACGTCCTTCTATCCCCAGTGGGCCTCAAAACTCGTTATGATCCACACACTGGAGCAGGCTCAGTTTTAGACCTATGTATAGGGGATACCTACTTTCATGGGGTGGAATTTACTGAGGGACCCTTTATGGGTAGCGATCATCTCCCGCTAATAATCTGCATCCCTGATAGATCCGTCTCCGACTTGACTCTGTCCGATGGTGGATGGACAAAAATTTCCAAGGTTTTGAAGGACTCTCCGCCAGTGATTCACCTCCCCGTAAATCTAGCCGCGGGTGCTTTTTCGGATTGGTTGATGGCGGCAGGCAAGGAAGCATTTTCACTGATCACTTCCCGTCGGGCGCCGCGGTGTGGGGTCCCTTGGTGGACCGAGGAGTGTCACAGGGTGGTGTTAGCAAAGCGCCAGGCTTGGCGCACGTGGCAGGTCTGCTTATCTGAGGCCAATAGAGCTCAGTATCGACGGGCAAATGCGGAGTGCACCCGTACAGTCATGGCTGCAAAAAGGAAGGCCTGGGCGACTTTTGTGGCATCTCTGTCATTCTCCACTTCCTCCACTCGCGCCTGGCGTTTTTTACGGGCCATGAAGGGTAAATTAACCACTTACACATATCCCCTAACCCAAGATGGAGTGGATCTGCTAACTACCGCAGATGCAGCTAATGCATTTGCCCGCCATTACAGCATGTCCCTTGGTACCTCAGCTCCCCTCCCTGACTTGCCCCGTGTCATGTGCGTGGTTGAGGTGGCTGAAGCGAAGCCCCCCCCCGATGGACTTGTCGTCCCCTATCACTCCTCATGAGTTGACAATTGCCATGCGTGCTCTGCCTCTCCGCAAAGCTGCTGGGCCGGATACTATTCCATATGAATTCCTGACCCATTTACCTCCTGTGGCACATGATCTCCTCTTGCAGTTGATCAACGATAGCTGGCGGTTGGGCGTCTTTCCCACGACATGGAAGCATGCCTCCATTCTTCCCTTTCCAAAGCCTGGGAAAGATCCCACCCTGCTTAGTAGCTACAGGCCTATAGCCCTTCTTCCGTGTCTTGGGAAACTCATGGAGCGAGTGGTAAGTAACCGGTTACATTGGTGGGCAGAGAGTAAGGGTCTTCTCATGGAGGAGCAGTGTGGTTTCCGGCCAGGACGAGGCACTCTGGATGTTCTTCATCAACTTGAACATTCCATCCAAGTCACATATAGAAATAAGGAAATCATGTTGTCCCTTTTTATAGACCTGGCTGGGGCCTTCGACTCTGCTTCCCGTGAGGGGATCCTCTATAATTTATCAAGAGTGGGGATAGTTGGCGCGCCTCTGACTTGGATTCGTAGTTTCCTGTCTGGTAGAACTTTCTCAGTTTCTCTTGGGGGGTTAACCTCTTCTTCCTTCCCAGTTCGTAAGGGGGTACCTCAGGGGTCGGTTTTGAGTCCCATCCTCTTTAACATGATGTTGTCTACACTACCCCGTCCTCCAGGCACTTCTCTTCTAGTATATGCAGATGACCTAACCCTCCTTAGCTCAGCACCCACTCTGCAGGAGGCACAGGATGGTCTCCAGTCAGGGACTAATACCCTTCTAACTTTGTTTGCAGACTGGGGATTCAGGGTTAATGTAGACAAATGTGTTCTAATGTTTTATATCCTTAAACACGCATTACCCTCTCTGCCCACTATTTATGTTCATGATACCTCTGTACCTCTTCGGCGTCGCCACACTTTCCTGGGACTCCGACTTGATGGCCCAATTTTGACTTGGAAGGCACATATTGATTATTTATGAGTCTCCTGTATGAAATGCCTTTCCCTCATGAAATGCTTAACAGGCTTCCGATGGGGTGCCTCCCGGGAAGTCCTATTGAAGTTTTACCAAGTGTATATCCGAAGCAAACTGGATTATGGCTGTACCATATATGGATCTGCTTCCCCCTCCCTTTTAAGTAAGCTTGATGTAATTCAAAATTCTGCCCTCCCGACAGCACTTGGAGCATTCTGCTCCTCTCCGGCTGCTGCTATGCATGCAGAGGCAAATGTGTTACCCCTGGAGCGATGGCGAGTGTTCCAAGATTGCTTATTCCTAAATAGAAGTCTCTCTTTTTCCCTTCCTATCCCTTGGTTATACTTTATGCCCATTCCAGAATCTCCTATGATAATCCATCCTGGCCTCTACGTTCACGTGTTCCATTCCTTGTCCGAGCTTTGCAATCCTGTAGCCGATTGTCCCTGCCTTTACCTCATCCTATCCCTATGTCCACTGTCTCCCCAGTCCCCCCTTGGTTCCCACTACCCTCCTTTTTTCATTTACACCTTCACGCCCCATTTACTAAGTCCATTGACTCTCCCAATGCCTTACCCCTCTTTGGTGAATTACTGTCCCTCCGTTACACTAACTCTTTCCAGATTTTTACACATGGCTCTCATGTCCCCTCCCCTCCTTCCACGACTGCGGCAATATTTGTCCCTTCTCTTTCCCTGTGTAGAATTTGGAAACTAGATGGGCTTCACCCTATCCTTGCCGCTGAGCTTTTTGCCATCCTGGGCGCCTTGGTGTTTGTCAGAGATTAACTCCACCCCCAGACAGTCGTCATTTTTTCTGATTCACAGTCTTCCCTAGCCCTATTGTGCTCCTGGCGCCCGTCCTCTCATCGCAAACTTGTCTTCAACTGTCACTTTGTTCTTCTTTTTCTCCATGCTCGAGGCTTTACAATACATTTTCAGTGGGTCCCTTCTCACACTGGCATCCGTGGAAACACCGTAGCCGATGCTGCGGCCACAATGGCACGTGACACGACAGACATTGAACCCTATCCTCTTGACTTTTCCTCCTTTTCTAAACACGTCTTTCACACCATCTTCAACATATGGAATGCTGCCATCCCTGATTTGCTACACAACACATGCCTTTCTGCATATCGCACATCATCTGCCCTGCAACCCTGGGCTCGCTCTTCCAGCCATGACCTGGACACCGCACTGGCCAGACTACGGCTTGGCCATACAGCCCTCAACGCACACCTGCACAGGATAGGCCTCTCCCCTACTCCCTCGTGCCCATGGTGTGGCAATGCAGATGAGACCATCCTCCACTTCATCTTTTGGTGCCCAAGGTTCTTCTCTGTTTGAACCTTCCTCCGTTCAGCCTTGATCGCCTGTGGTGTCCACGACTTC
>JAGKTI010005483.1:24672-44816 GCA_018397915.1 Birgus latro | reverse complement strand
GACAAGGTACCCCACAAGAGACTAATATGGAAATTAGAGCATATCGGAGGACTGAAGGGAAGCCTCCTGGAATGGATGAGTGACTTTTTGAGTGACAGACAAATGAGGACAGTAATAAAGGACAGGACATCTGGATTGAGGGAAGTAACAAGTGGTGTACCACAGGGCTCGGTGTTGGCACCAGTAATGTTCCTGATTTACGTAAATGGTATGGTTGATGGAGTGAACAGTTACGTAAGCTTGTTTGCTGATGATGCAAAGATCTTGAGAAAGGTAGAGGTTGAAGAGGACTGTAAAATGCTACAGGAGGATCTGGATAGGATACATGATTGGAGCCGGATGTGGGAAATGAAATTTAACGCAAAAAAATGTAAAATATTGGAAATGGGTAAAAGTACCAAGAGGCCATCATTGAATTATTTGATGGGTAATGAACCAATTAGAAAAGCGAGAGAAAAGAAAGATTTGGAAGTGCTGGTCCAGAATAGTTTGTCACCTGAAAAGCACATTATATAAACTCTTGACCAATATAAGAGTGGCATTTCATTACATGGGTGAGGAGATGATGAAAAAATTGATAGTGGCCATGATCTGCCCCAGGTTAGAATATGCAGCAGTAGTGTGGTCCCCACACAAAAAGAAAGATATAACCAAGATTGAGAGAATACAAAGAACAGCAACCAAGATGGTCCCCAGTCTGGCAGATTTGTCGTACAGAGAGAGGCTGGAAAGGCTGGATTTGCCTTCCTTAGAGGAAAGGAGAGAGAGGTGCGACGTGATTGCAGTGTTCAGGGCTATGATAGGAGTAGATAAAATTGACAGAGAAAATCTGTTTGTGTGGGATGAGAGGGTAACAAGAGGACACGGAATGAAACTAAAGAAGCCAAGCTGCTCGAAGGACATCAAGAAATATAGCTTTCCTTTTAGATGCATAGACCTGTGGAATAGCCTGGACAAAGAGATCATCCAGTCTAAAACCTTATACGAGTTTAAGGCAAAATTTGACTTATTGAAAAACGGAGATGGGACTCCACAAGCGTAGCTCATTTCCTGTATATCACAATTAGGTAAATACACGTGAGACAAGCGGGGGTGGGGGAGGGTGGTGGGATTGAGAGTGAGACAACTAGGGATTGGAGAGGGCAGGGGGATGGTGGGTGACATGCCTGGCAGTGCAGTGTCTTGGGGGATGGAGGTGGAGAAGAGGGATGGGGGGTGGAAGAGAGGGGATGGAGGGGGAGAAGAGGGATGGGGGGGTAGAAGAGGGGATGGAGGGGGAGAAGAGGGATGGGGGTAGAAGAGAGGGGATGGAGGGGGAGAAGAGGGATGGGGGGTAGAAGAGAGGGGATGGAGGGGGAGAAGAGGGATGGGTGGTAGAAGAGAGGGGATGGAGGGGGAGAAGAGGGATGGGGGGTAGAAGAGAGGGGATGGAGGGGGAGATGAGGGATGGGGGGTAGAAGAGAGGGGATGGAGGGAGGACGCCTAGTTTCAAACCTAGGGAGAGGCGAGATGTTGGACTGGAAAGGTGGGGTGTTGGACCAGTGAGGCGACGGACATTCAGTTTGTTTGGATTGTGGGAATGTTCCGCTATTTCTTGTGTTCCATCTAGCGAAGCACCAGTTATTGATGCACTGGACAGTAGGGTAAGGGTGTACTGTGAAAGTGATTGCTGTGAGGAAGGGCTGTTCTGTGACAGTAACATTGTACTTGTACTGTACAATCTGATGCCAAGGGACGACCATACATCTTCGTATGCCCCGGCTAACTTTGTGTACAGTTATCATGTCAGCGTACGAGGAGTAGATCCTGGTGAGATGGATGGGGCTGATCCAGGCAGCCTTGCTGTGTCAAGGATGGAGTTTGGGGGAGCCCGTCTGGTGGTCGATGTAATGGCCAGTACAGGAAGGGCATCATCACAGGAATCTTGTCCAAGCAAGCCGTCAGGGTCAGTGGTGTTCCGCGACACATTCGAGATCTCCGGCATTGAACTCCATTCTCAAGCTCTCATGTCAGTGACTTTGTGGATGATAACGAAGACAGGGAACTGGTCTTTAATATTCCGGTGCAAGATGCTTTTCCAGAAACAGAATGAGACTCCAACAGTAGTGACCATGAGCCTGACTATGACTGAAATGCTCATCGAAAGTCAGGAGACCTCGAAAGTGCACATGTTGTGATCAGGATATTGGGGGGGGTGGTTAGTGGTGCCACAGCCCAACAGGTGGCACTCACTTCAGTCTCCTGTCTGCCATGTAGGCAAGAGTGATGTCATGAGCCGGAGGGGCTAGGCGAGAACGCTGAGCTGGAGGAGAGCGTCTGTAACCTAGGTAGCGGGCAGTGGTGTTTGACAGCCTGCTGTGAGCCATTGTGAGCTTGCTTCTGTGTACCACTATAGTTCTTTTTTAAATCCCTCTTTATGAAAATGTTTTTGCATTCCTTCACATTATTGAGTCTCCATGAAATGTCAGAAATTTCCTTGGCAGCATATTCCTTTTTCAGTTTAACTCTTATTGGTTTGGTCTCACCCTTTTTGTACTGGCTTCTCACTTCCAAAATCTTTTGTTCCCAATGTATGCATTCATTATTGATGTATTGTACTTTGTTTTTGTTGATTTGGAGAAGGCCTTTGACAGAGTTCCTGGAGAAATAATGAAGTGGATAATGAGAAAGTTTGGGATCTAGGAGTGAGTGGTTGTGGCTATGTATATGGGTGTCCACACCCAGGTTATCATACACTTGGTTATACGAGGTCTGTTCAGAAAGTATTCGACCGTTGGTAAAAAAAAAAAGAATAGCTAACCTGTTGAGCTAGGACACTAATCCCCCTCAAAGTATGACCCTTCTGGCTTGACACACACAGCCCAGCATTCTTTCCACTGCCTGAAACATTTTTCAAAGTCGGTTTTCAGTATTTCCAGCAGGTGCTTCGTCACATCCTTCATGGTCCTTTCTCTCGGATGAATGTTGCTCAAGACATGTTGGAGTGTGCAAATCGTGATCCAGGCTTCTGAAGACTTATTACTGGAGATGAGACATGGGTGTATGGGTAGGACCCAGAACCAAAGCAGGGAGCATGCAGGGTCTCCTTGTCTAAAAAAAGCAGACAGGTCTGCTGCAAGGTGAAATGCACATGCATGTTGGCATGTTTGACTAGCGTGGAGTTGGGCATCATGAGTATGCACCAAAAGACCAGACTACCTCGACGTTATCCATCACCTTCGAGACGCATTTCAGTGGAAGAGACCACACCTTTGGAACGGCAAGTTGGAACCTGCACCATGACAACACCCCTGCCCATTCTTCTCAACTGGTTTAGGAATTTTTGGCCAGGCACAACATCCCACAGGTCCGGCAGGCTCCCTGCTAACCAGCCATGGCTCCATGTGACTTTGGTTATTTCCCAAGCTCAAAATTCTGGTGAAGGATTCCAGATTTTGAGATGAGAGAAGAGATTGTGACGAATTCGATGAGGCACCAGCAGGAGATGCCGAAAACCAACTTTGAAAACTGTTTCAGGCAGTGGAAAGATCGCTTGGCTACGTGTGTCAAGTCAGAAGGGGCCTACTTTGAAGGGGATTAGTGTCCTAGCCCAACAGTTTAACTACTTTATTTTTTTAGAGCCTAAAGTTGGATACTTTCCAAACAGATCTCGTAGGAGTTTTTGTCATCAGTGCTAGATGAAAATCTGCGCTCCTACTGTTATTGTGCATTTGTCTTTAAAAAACTTTTATCATCGCACATCTGAGCTGGTTTCTTCCAACAAGGATGGTGCAGAGTCTTTTGTTTTTTATGGCTTTGTGGGATTCAGTGATGAGGCCCTACTCAAGTACAGGTATACCTCGATATGCGATACCCCGGCTTAACAACGAGGCTAGAAGTTTTTTTTTTTTTTTTTTTTTTTTGCCCGAACCCAGTTTAACGATGGGTTTTGATTCTTTTTACCGATTTTGATGATATTTTAGATTAAATTGTGTGTTTCGATTGATTTATAAACTGTTTTTAGACTTAGATTAATGTGTTTTAGCCATAGGTGGGGTGAACATTGCCATTTTTGCGTACAGTTTACTAAGCTTGGTTTTTTCCAGACATATTTGATGATTTTCAGTTTGTATTTCTTGGCTTTAGTGAGTTATTTACAGGTGTTAGGCTTAAGTTGGCTTCTTTTACAGCTGTTAGGTCATTTCAATTGGCTTTAAACTTGTTTTTGGACTCATTTGGGTGGGTTTAGGACTTGGTTGAGGGGGAAACCCAAGGCTCAGAAACACATTCCTGTACTGTACATGTTAAATCTACACTGAGATAAAATATCCTGCTTAATGATGGGTTTTTGCTCAACCAATTGCATCGTTAAACGGGTATACCTGTATTTAATCCCAGGTGGTGAAAACCACTATCTCTCCACCCCCTATCCCCAGATGCCCTTACCTCAAGCTCATCTCAGGTCTCTATATGTTGTGTGTTTATTCCTTGTTATGCCCTTTTCATCATTTTTCCACTAACCTAACCATGCCTATGTGTGTTTCTGATACTTACAATAGCAGAGTGTATGTATTTAGTGGGTCTAAATTGTTGTAAAAGAAAAAAATTGGGTTTATAAGTGGGGTGCCCGGTATCTGTTAGGATAAATCCCATAGGTTCTGTGCTTTCATTATCGCACACAAGGTGCGATACCAGTTAAGGCGGTGTTACACTGGGCCAAAAGTGGCTAACATGCGATCCAGTTTTGTGAGCCACTAGCCAAAACAACCAGTGGTGAGCAAGACTTTGCCTGCAAGGCGAAATGGATGACAATTTTCGCTCACAGCTTGTTGGTTCGATTAAGACACAATTGAGCCTATATTAATTTTGTAGCTGGTGAGAAAATATTCTCCTATCACAGAAGGAAACTTTAACTAAAATTGTTAAGTAAATACAGTTTAATTTTTGTTATTATTCATTTCTGTTTTTTCATGAAATCATTATTCGGACACTGGTGACGAGCTGTGGAGGCTGTCTGCTTTGTTTCCAAACAACAAGTGGAAAGCAGTTTGTGACCAGTATTCGATATGGGTCCTGCAGCAAGGAAAACTCTAGTAGACTGCGTTGTGGCTCTGGAGTGGCTGAAATATGCCAGGCGGTTACAGAAACTGAGGAAAAGGGAGTGGGTACACTGTGGTGGTTTGTTTACAAACGACCATGAGTTGCCAAAGCAGACGACACTGCTAGCTGTTTGGGCTTGCAAAAACACATGCGTGTGATGGCAACTCGACTTTGCTAGCCATTTCACCTCACAAAAGCTGCTCGCCTGTTAGCCACTTTTGGTCCAGTGTGATGCTGCCTTTATGTGTGACAACCAAAGGATCACTGTACATACTTGTCCCATCCCAGACAAACTACACATACAACACATACAGTATGTGTCCCTTCTCAGGCTGACCACACATACAGTTTATATGTGTCCTTTTCCAGACTTACAAATACAGCACATATACATGTCCCTTTGCAGATCTGGCAGGGGAACTATACCGAGGATGGTGTCGAGTGGAGATGTGGGGTAAGCAGGTTAAGGCAACTTCTCATCTCTCGTTGGTCATCAGAAGAGCTGTCAGTGCAGGAGTCAGTGTCTGTCCCACTCTCCTGTCCAGGCTTAGTCAGCCTGTGAATGAGGTGAGTGTCTGTTGTGCACTGTCACAGTCAAAAGTTACCCAGTGTTTCCCTACCAACTACAGATTCATGAAAAACTTTTACATGGAATTAGCAGTACTGTAATATAGAGGATGCAACAGCAAAGTATAAAAATTGATACTGTCTGATATTCAAGGAAGAATGAGCAGTTATTGTAAGCATGATGCTGGCAGGGGATTATCGGTGACAATAAATTTTGCTTATGATGGTGTTCTTAAATAAGTCTGCATTTTTAGTCATCTTTGTCAAAGTTCTCATTTTGTTAATAACCCTTTTGACCCAAGGACATCTTTTTATATTTCATACGACATCAATGAGTTTGTACAACAGTACAGTGCAACCTCCAAACATTTGAAGCACTTGTGTTCAAAAACTATTTGAACTTTTAACTCCTCCATGGCCGAGCTTGTGGAATTTGTCAGGGCCTAGTGGCTGATGCTGGGGTTGATTTTTCAAGTCCCCCCCTCCCCCTCCCCCCCTCCCCCTCAAATTGAAGAGAAATTTCTGGCATACATGGCAGTACAGTTTTTAGCATCCTAGACATCCTATGCTTCGCAATGAAGTGCGAAAAATTTCGCCAAATGGCTGCATACATGGCAGTGAAAAGTTAGTAGTGGAATGAAAAAACATTGCACTAAGAAATGTCCATATTTTCAGCCCCCCCAATATTTCAGTGCCACTGAAATGGTTTGAAATGACTAATTGTGTGTATTACATACAAAAACCAGTACATAATATGGGAGGCTTTGCAAAAAAAATAATATATCTATTTATATATTGCCATAATCCTGTACGGGGTAGCCACAAACAAACTGCCTCAATGTTCCTCTGTCCCCTGCCATTTCACTGCCCTGCTCCCAGCTCATCCCCTCCCCCCCCTATACCTCTCCACACCACACCATCCCTCCATCTCATTCTCGGCCTCCCCCCCTCCGTCTCCCCCCCCCCCCTCCACCTCACTCACATACACTCTCCTCATCAGTGTCTCAATCTCCATCCTGTCCACATGCCCAGACCACCATAATGTGTATCTCCAAACGCTTCCTATCACATCCACAGTCACACCACAACGCTCCTTCACTTCCTCATTTGTCAGTCTGTCTCTTCATGTGACTCCACATACTCCTCTCAAATAACTCATTTCCACTGTTCTCACTCTTGACTTCTGTCCTTCCAACAGGGTCCAAGTTTCACTTCCATATGTTAGAGTTGGTATCACAATACTGTCATGTAGAGCTTTTTCACTTCCATGCTCACTTCCCTCTTTCTTATCACTGCTTTCAAGGAACCAGCAACCTTTCTTCCCTGCTGCACCCTTTCGAGCACTTCACCCTCCAGACTTCCATCCTTACTCATCACACCGCCCAAGTACTTAAATGCACTCACATTCTCCATATCCTCCCCATCTAGTCTCACTGTACATTAATTTACTTCACTTCTCTCGAAGACCATCACTTTACTCCTCTGTACATTCACCTTTAGATTCTGTTTCTTACTCACTCTCCCAAACATATCTACCAAACCTTGCAGCTCCCCTCCATCTTCACTCAACAACACAGTATCATCTACAAACAACAGAACAGGGAGTTTCCAAAAACTGCCCTTTCTCACTAGGGCCGCTCCAACATCCACTGCCTGACCTTGTAGCTCATTTATAACCCCATCTATATACAGATTGAACAACCATGGAGACATGACATCCTTGTTTCAATCCAACCATCATCTGGAAAAATTCACTCAGTTCACTATCCACATGCACTGCAGCCTTAGCACCCTCATACATACTCTTCATGGTCTCCAACAACAGTCTACTCCATATATTCTTAATACTTTCCACAATCCTTATCTATCCACCCTGTCATATGCTTTCCCCAAATTCATGATGGCTGCATATAACTTCTTTCCCTTCTCTAGAAATTTTTCCACTACAGATCTAGGAATGAATATCTGGTCGACACAACCTCTTACCTCCTAAAACCTCCCTGTTCTTCTCCAACTAATTCCTCTGTTATTTCCCAAACTCTGTCAATAAGTATCCTACCATATACTTTTCCTATTTCACTAAGAAGGCAGATGCCCCTATGATTACCACACACTTCTTTCTCCTCTTTTCCTTTGTACAGGGGAATAATTATATCTGACTTCCAATCTACCTTCGGCCCAGGCTAAACTGCACACCTTCCACATCCATTCTATTACTATCTCTCCTCCATACTTCAGCATTTCATCACACACTCCATCAATTCTTGGGGCTTTCCCCAATTCAACTTTCTTCATTGCTTCCACCACTTCCATCCTACTGATTTCTTCCTCTCTTCCCACATCCCTCCTTCTCCCAGCCATTCCCCAGCCACTTATTCTTGCATTACTTTCATTCTCTGTGTTCAACAGTTCATTAAAGTGTTCTCTCCATCTGTTCACTTTTTCTACCTTCTCCACTAGTAATCTACCATTTTTATCTTTCACTCCCCAACTAACTTCTTTGGCACCCTGTCTAACTCTCTTTACCTCTTTCCAGAACATTTTCTTACATTCCCTCCACTTTGCACTCAAATTCCTTCCAAATTCCTCATCCACTCTCTTACTCTCTCTTACTAATCTTTTCACCCCTCTCCTCCTCTCTACATATAACTGTCTCTCCTCTCTGTCAGCTTTTTTGATGCCCCTGTTCTCATCCACCCATTATATGCTTTCTTCTTTTGTGCCACAGCCTCTCTCACCTCTTCAGTCCACCATGCTGTTCCCTGAACCCGCTTTCATCTTTTCTTCACCCCACATACCACCTCACATGCTGCACAGATTTCTTCTGTGATCATCTCGCACACACCTTCCATGTCCCCCATCTGCTCCAGTGTATATTTACCCAATCGCTCTTCCTCTTCCCTGTTATATTCTGCCTTTATTCCATCCTCTTGTAACTTTTCTACCCTCTTTGTAAGAACTACATCCTCCTGTCCTTCTCCTCTTCTGTTCCTCCATTTTGTTTGGATTTTGATTCTGACTGCCACTATGTGGTGGTCAGAAAGACCACTCCCCCAACCTGTATATACTCTTACATCCATTATATACCTTCTCATCCTTTCATCTACACACACATAATCAGTTGTTGCCTTCCGTTCATTTGGTTCACCATCTACCTTTCTCATCACTCGCCACGTATTCCTATGATTTTTTTTTTTTTCACATTTTTTGATGTTTATTGTGGTTATGCAAGTATTGAGTTTCTGTTGTCTGGGTGGTTTAGTTTGTGTCCAAAGAGAGGTGAGAGACGATATTTTTAGGCTGTAAACAGATAAGGTCCTCCTTTGCGTGTACAGGCTGAACCTGAGTATCTAAAATTCGATACAACTCATGATTAGCACCTCATGTAAGGTATTAGTGTTAAGGGAAGGGAAGGTTTTACATCCATATATTCACCACAAGAACACCTCATATGTTGCTGAAATGCATGTGCAAAACAAGAAATATGTAAAATTAACATCCATCCATCCATCCATCCATTATCCAATCCTATGTTGCTCCATAGAGAAGCATAGGAGCCTGGGGCTAGGCAAGTTGGTCCTGACATTCAAAATGAGAGTAACCAGTCTCTCTCATCCGTGAGTGGCATTACATGAGCAGTAAACCCCAACCACTCCTTGGATATAAACCTTCACCGGCTCGATCCGATTGGAGCTCCGTAATTACCCACTAAACCACCAGGCGCCAAAATTTGGATATATGGTTACCACCCAGCGTAGTAAATGGTTTCCTGGTGTACAGGAAACCATTTGGCTTGTCAACTCATTGTAGAGTCACCCACAGGCAGAATGACGAGTAAAGAATGAAGGAAAGAAAGACAGAAGAGGGTGTAAAGTCCCCTGTAGGCAGAAGGACAAGGAAAGAATGAAGGAAAGAAGGATAAAAGAGGATTGAAGGAAAGAAGGATATTCAGTAAATAATGTCTACTTATAAATAAAAATATCTTAGTTATCAGTGTTTTCCTCTTTTTTTATGTTTATAATGTTTATTCCTGTATGGAGTTGTTATTTTTTACTATGGGTAGTCTAATTCGTGTGGAAAGAGAGAATAAGGATGCTGTTTCTAGTCTGTTTCATGATAATGGGTGCTGCTATGTGTGCAGGCTGGACTGTCCCGGCCAAGATTCGATACGACCCAAGATTAGCATGTTGAATGATGAAAGTGTGAACAGGGAAGGAAGGTTTTACATCCATATATTCACCAGGAGAACATCTCATATGTTGCTGAAATGCATGTACAAGACAAGAAAGATGTAAAATGAGCAAATTCAGTACATAAAATAATTATTGTATGTCCATCCATCCATCCTTCTTCCAGTCCTATGTCGCCCCATGAGGAGTGTTGGAACCCGGGGCTAGGCAAGTTGGTCCTGGCATTTAAGATGAGAGAGATTTACTTATAAATAAACTTGCATAATTATGAATGTCTTCCCTCTTTTAATGTTTATACAGTAATCTTCCCACTATCCAACGTAATAGAGCCAAAGGCATGACCGGAAAGTGGTCTTGTTGGGATAGTGGCCCTTAATCTCCAGCACTGGTCATTCATGACCCCAACCTAACCTAACGTAAATCAGAAAACCACCTACCTACCTCCCTACCAGACATGCATAGCACTTATTTAAGACCCCATTCACATAAATAATTGGCACAAAGCATGAATTAATCGAATTTTAACCCCAAAATGATGATTTTCAGGTGAGTAAAGCAGGGGTGTTCACCAGCTGACTACATAATGAACTAAGGAAGAGACACGATTATTACTGAGAAAATCACCTTTTCACAGCCTATGCACACAAATATGGGACACAAAGCATGAAGTAAATAAAATGTAACCAGAAAAATTATGATTTAGAGGTGTGTAGGGCAAAAATGTTCACCAGTTGACTAGATAGTGAATGTATGTAAGAGACATGGTAATCACTGAGAAAATCACCTCTTTCACAGCCTGTGCACTCAAATATAGGACACAAAGCATGAAATAAATAAAATGTAACCAGAGAATGAGGATTTAGAAGTGATTATGGAAAATATTTAGCAGTTGACAGTGTTTACTTACATGTCCATGATTGTTGTTTACTCCTTGTTTACCCCCACCTCTAAGGTTTTTACAGTGGTCATAATTGCTCTTGAAGCATGTCCAGTAATCCAGTGTTTAATTACACTTAATCCTTAGCACTGTGACTTGTTTACCCCCACCTCTAAGGTTTTTACAGTGGTCATAATTGCTTTTGAAGCATGTCCAGTAATCCAGTGTTTAATTACACTTAATCCTTAGCACTGTGACTTTTGATTATTTAAAAAAGAACGAAAATACCGCAAACGATCTGACAACCGTCCACCGTTCACAGGAGTTGAGACAGAACTAGGAGGAGGGGGATAGGGTGGGAAGGGAGCTGGTCGGCGCGCTCGGGAAATTCAAACTAACGCGGTCGGAAAAAATCGAATTTTTTTCTTTTTCTTTTCTTCTTCTTCTTCTTCTTTTTTTTTTTTTTTTTTTTTCTTCTCAATTTTGGGGTTTCGGCCATAAGCCTACGATGTCCGGACAGTGAGGTAACCGGATAGATCGTCTGGATAGTAGAGAGATTACTGTTTATTCCTGTCCTCCCTTCCCAGTCAAAAGCAAGCATTGATAAGCAGCCACTGTCTGGGAGACACACTTTCTATCCTTTCTTGACTCTTCTTTTATTATTCTTACACTAACACCTGAGGAGAGCAGAAGACTGACATCCATTCATGACCTAGTAACAAGATGTACAGGCTGTTTGAGTAGATTGGAGGCTAGAATAGGTCTGTGTGAACATCTCTCAGACCTTCATTCCCTTCCCAAAATTGTCCACGGTATTTTACAGGTTGCGCTGGATTAACATCGCTGGCCACACTACTGTAAAATGTCGTTCAACGCTAGCGGCCATGGAGTGGTTAAAACAAATTTTGAATGTTAGAAAGCATTTATCTGGTTATCCTTGGCCTACTCTTTTAGTTTAGACATACCTTTTACATGAGCAAACCAGCCCACTGGAAGAATCATATTTTCTAATGTTGTTTATAACATGGCCATTATGTAAGTGGAGCAGATAGTGATTGTCAGTATAATACCCTCTGCTAATCATGAAGTATTTTTCTTGCTTCTTTTCTCATGTTCTGTATGTCCACTTCTTTTCTTAACCCTTGGATGCCTGGCGATTAACCCCTTCAGTGCCGGGTGTATTTTCATTTTGTTCTTGCTGCCACCAGACGATTTTATTCAGTGTAGGGAGGATCTGTGGAAGTGCACAGGGTTGGTACAGCCTTCGTTAACCCCTTCAGTACGAGAGTCCAGTCCTGAGTGCTATAAGTTCAATTAGAGGAAGTGTAAATAAAGTATAAATAAATGTCACTGTGCTGAAGTGGTTAAGATCGCCGCCAGCCTCTCTGTACAGGCATTTCTCCCAAAATTGCTTGTTTTCAAACCTTAATATCTCAGAAAGTGCAGCAGTTAAGGAAACAAATTAAAAACCGTATTACTCACCAACTTTTCTTGCGAATAAAAGCATCCCCAGATCTGTAGGTGGTTGTGTTGATGAGTAAGGACGAGAAGAGTATACCTAATTTTTCTCCGTGAGGCAGGCTCTATTCGTATTTGTGCTCCCGACCCTGACTTTGGCTTTGCCCTAAACCTGATAAATTCTTCGTTACTAGTTAAACTAGACACAATTGCATCCATGACACGCCCTATGGCGTTATCACTTAGTCCTTTCCTAGTATCCTTGGAGAGATGCTTGGCAGAGGTGGATGAGGAAAGGGTCCACGTGAGGCAGAAACTGAAACGGATGAGAGGCTTAAGAAAACACCTGGCAGAGCCAAAGAGACGACTGAGGTATGCTTGCCTCGGGTGCCTGGAGGCTTTCGCCACCCTTTGGTGATGAGATCAAGTGGCGGCCACTAAAACTGTGGGGCAAAAACATTTGCAATTATAGCCATCCCCCGGCGTCCCTGGCCCACCAGTTTCACATTGGATTTAACCGTCACCCGGTGGGTAGGGGTTAAACACTTATCAGCTGTATTCATATTCAGTATCTAGTAAGTTGTGAGGGAAAATAATTTTTGCATTCAGTTATTTATTTAACCTTGAAATTGTGATGGGCCTTGTGGAAGGACACTATAGATGACTGCAACTGATCTTCCAGAAGACAACTGAAAATTTTGTGCATCGAGTGCTCAAGTTGTGCCTACCTAACCGTTATCATGCTTGGTGAGTGGGTTGCATGGGTCCTCTCCAGCCTGTTGAATTTGCTACACCACTGTTATCCTCTGACTGCCATGGAGTCACAATGTTGCCCTGTTTCTCCCAGCTTCCCCTCTTTCCCCCCACCCAGCCATGCAGGAAGTGCGCCCAGCCACCCACGTGGTACCCAATGACACTGAAGGGGAGAAGTTGCAAGTGAGGAAAAAAAAGCTAAAATTGGAGCCCCTGTGACTGTATGCCAAGTGCAATGTCAGCCTTTGTATAGAAGAATGCTTCCCTGCCCACCACACTTCCAAATGCCTCTAAGCAGCAGAAATTGTAAATACAGTAGAACCTCGATTATCCACGAGCCAGTCAACCGGAATTGGTGCTAAATCGGACAATTTAAAGAAAATTTCAAAATTCGATCAACCGTGGAAAATCCAGGACCTAACCGGCATTTCAAATTCACCGCGCAACCATCCCGCCTGAATGTTTTCATTCCCTCGCCACCGAGTGCATCACCGTAGTCCCTGTCATTGTTTTGAGGTTTAACAGTGTAAACACAGCAACACACCTCTGTTTTATCACAAGTTTCTCTAATATTTGGTGGAATATCAGCCACGGCTCCTGGCCGTTCGTGGAAAGATGCTAATGAATCATTTCGAAAGATCATCCAATTCATGGAGAGAAATCCAGCCTACACAGCTAATAAACTGCTTCATTTTCATAACTGTTATGATGACTTCCAAAATCGCCGTCGTGTAGCAGTCAAACAGTCAGACATCAGGGACTTTTTCACGAGGGGTAAACATGCAAAAACAGCAAACATTTCATTCGTATCCTCCTGTTCATTTGTGGGTTCCCAGATAGTAATGCATCAAGGTCCACACCAGCCAGCACTCCAACAGAAATGGCTGCTCCACCAGTCTCCCTCATCAGGCCTGTTCGACCCCCAGCCAGCCTATCCACTCACGTTGATGAGCTTTCATCACCCACAACTCTGCGGTTTCGAGACAATTCACCGTCAAGTCAATTTGCCGTCAGACAATTCACCGTCAAAACATGGACGATTCCCCGTCGGGACAATTTGCACCCAGGACAATTCCCTGTCATTCTGTAAATACTTATTATTAATTAATCAGTACTTTAGTACAGTAAGACCTCACTATAATGTACTAATTGGGGCCCAAGCCATTCTGAAAAATGCGAAATTCCGATAAAAGCGACATCCAGACTTACCCCTGCTAATCCGGACTTTTTCCGATATATCAGACATTAGTCCGGATTGCATCAGTGGTTTTCACCACCATTGCAGTATTGTAATGTGTTATACCTTCACTACGTTAATCAAATGGTATAATAATACTATATTGTGCACAGAAAAACATGTCTTTTACTTGTCTTTTTGTGGTGAACATAGCTGAAGTGGTCAGGCAGTCCGGACTGCTTCTGGCATTATCGGACTTTGGCTTTGGATATTACAGTATTTATTAGTTGCATCTTTAGTCAATAATTGTTTCTTCCTCGCTGTAGTTGTCTGTGAATTATATTCTAGCATCACCCATAGCTGTCTTCATTAATGACAGCAAATTGACTTGTTATTGTTGTGACAGCGAATTTGACTTGACAGTGAATTGTTCCGAAACCATCAGTCCTTGCTGAAGATTTCTTTTTAGCTTTTTTTTTTTTTCATTTATTTTTGATGACTAATGGCTTTCAAAAATAGTTTCACAGTGCAGTTTTTTTTTTTAATGTGTGCCAAAACTTTTTCCTGGTGAAATATGCTTGATGCTGGACGGCCATCATTCACGTGTTATTTAGGTCAAAAGCTTGATTGGTAATGAGGACTTTCAAGAGGCGTAGTGGCAATCCTTGGCGATTAAAATTTTTATGGGGAGTATTAGGGGGCAAAACTAATCGGTTAGGTTAAGTTAGAATGCGGTATGCAGTGATGTGTCCAGTTGGTGAGATCGTATGTGAACACACGCCTTGAGTGTCGTAAGACAGACTTAAATAATTATCCTTAAATATATTTTTAACAAAAAATATGAGGCTCATAGAACTTAACCCCCTATTTTATATGTATATATATCACACTTTTTATCTAATAGTGTAGTAAGGATGATTATAATTTCAGTTAAATAATAAACACTGAAAGTATTTGGCCTATTCTATGTCCCTGCAACCCATCAAAATTCCTCTAGTTTTTTTTTTTTTTTTAATGCAAGGAAGAAGGAACCAAAGGCCAAGGGCCTGCAAACTGTTCCTTCCAAGAATAAACAAAAACAATACAAAAGAGAGCCCAATTCAAGATCCGTTCATTTCGAGATGCCTGGACACACTGCGTTTGAAAGACTGGAGATCATAGGAAGTGGGATATACAGACAGAGGGAGACAGTTCCAGAGTTGACCAGTTGCATAAATGAAGGACTGGGAGTAACGGTTAACTCTTGCATTAGAGAGTTGGACAGAAAAGGGATGAGAGTTTGTTGCTAGACGGGCACTACGTGCCCGTTGTAGAGGTGGAGGGATGCAAGCAGAGAGTTCAGAGGAACAGTGGCCACTGAAGTAGCGATAGAAAAGTGATAAAGATGCAACAGTGCAGCGAAGAGACAGAGGTTGAAGGGAGTTAGTAAGAGGAGGAGAGTTAATGGGACGAAAAGCCTTTGACTCCACCCTATTGAGAAGGGCTGCATGTGGGGATCCTCCCCACACATGAGAGCTGTACTCCAAACAGGGGCGAATAAAACGCGTGTATAAAGTCAACATCTGTCAGGGGTAAAGAAGGTTCGGAGTCGGCTTAGCACATCTAATCTTTTAGAAGCAGATTTCATAAGAGATGTAATATGTTCTTTCCAAGATTAATCCCAAGTGAATGGAACCCCAAGCATGTTCAAGGATGATGTAGGAACGAGCGGGACATTATTAAACATCGGCGGGTACTCCTATGGAAGGTTTTAACGGGTTGCTAGGTCTAAGAGTCTTTGATGCATTAGATATAACAAGATTATTATTACCCCAGTCAGAGATACGAGCCAAGTCAGACATAAGATGTGCCATAGCCTCATCCCTTGTTTGTTGAAGTAACTGCTGAGATGGGCGTTGCGGGAACCGAATGGAAAGGTGAAGGGTGGAATCATCAGCGTATGAGTGGATAGGGTTAGATGTACAGCTTAGGTCATTGATGAATAAAAGGAAGAGAGTTGGTGATAGGACAGAGCCCTGAGGAACACCATTATTGATAGATCTAGGAGAAGAACGGTGGCCGTCTACAACAGCGGCTATAGAATGACCAGAAAGGAAGCTAGAGATGAAGGCACAGATAGAAGGATAGAAGCCATAAGACGGCAGTTTAGAAGTTAAAGATTTATGCCGGACTCGATCGAAAGCCTTTGAGATGTCAAGCGCAGTGGCAAAACTTTCGCCAAAGTCCCGAAAGGAGGATGACCAGGAGTCTGAAAGGTAGGTGAGAAGATCGCCAGTGGAGCGTCCCTGACGGAACCCATACTGACGATCAGAAAGAAGGTTGTGATAGGAAAGATGCTTTAAAATTTTTCTGTTAAGAATAGACTCGAACACTTTTGAAACACAGGATGTTAAAGCAAGTGGACAATAGTTAGAGGGTTGGGAATGGTCACCCTTCTTTGGGACTGGGTGAATGAGAGCAAACTTCCAGCAAGAAGGAAAGGTACAAGTTGATAGTCAAAGATGAAAGAGTCTACCCAGGCAGGGTGTAAGCATAGAAGTGCAGTTCTTAAGGACAACAGGAGGGACCCCATCAGGATCATATGCCTTGTTAGTATTGAGGCCAGTGATGGCAGAAAATACATCAGCTGAAGAAATTTCAATGTCAGCCATGAGGAAGTCAGAGGGGGGAAGTGATGGAGGAACAGCACCGGAATCGTCTAAGGTGGAATTTGAGGAGAAAGTCTGAGCGAAGAGATCTGCTTTATCAGTAGAAGAAATAGCTACAGAGCCATCAGAGTAGAAAAGAGGAGGGAAAGGATGAAAAGGTAAAGTTGTTAGAAAGGTTTTTGGCAAGGTGCCAGAAGGAGTGTGAAGAATTTGAGTTGGAGAGTTGGGAACATTTAGTGTGGATTATTAGCAGATCGAAGAACAGACTTAGCATGATTCCGGCCAGAAGCATAAGAAAGATGTGATTCAGGGGTGGGTTGGCTCTGGTACCTTTTGTAGACCCTCTCTTTGTTGTGGACAGCATTAAAACAAGTGTGATTAAACCAAGGCTTTCTTTCATTAGACAAAGGACATGAGAAAGGAATGTATGCTTCCATGCCCGAGAGAATAACCTCCGTAATGCGTAAGGCACATGCAGATGGCTCCTGGCCTTGGAAGGAATAACCATTCCAGAGAAAATCAAAGAAGTACTGCCTGAGGGCCTCCCAATCTGCAGCTCCAAAGTGCCACAGATGACGTTTCTTTGGAGGGTCCCCAGGCTGCACCGGAGCAATAGGACAGATTAAGATAATAAGGTTGTGATCGGAGGAGCCCAACGGAGAGAAAAGATTAACAGTGTAAGCAGAAGGATTAGTTGTAAGGAAGAGATCAAGTATGTTGGAGCTCTCTGCAAGGCGATCAGGGATATGAGTAGGATGCTGTACAAGCTGCTCTAGGTCATTAAGGATAGGAAAGGTGTAGGCTTGTTCACCAGGTAGATCAGTGAAAGGAGAGGAGAGCCAGAGGTTTCAAGAATGGAGATTTCAGAGAAAGGAGAAATGGATAGAATGTGTTCCATCATGGAAGTAAGATAGTCGAAGAATTTTTGATAGTCAGTAGAATTAGGCGATAAGTAAACAGCGCAGATATATTTAGTCAGAGAATGACAGGACAGCCAAAGCCAGAGAGTAGAGAATTTAGAAGAATCAACTTCAGGAACACGAGAGCAAGATAGGTCGTTGCGTACATATACGCAACAGCCACCTTTGGCTTTGAAATGAGTATAGAGAAAGTAGGAGGATACAGAAAAGGGTGTGCTGTCAGTTGCCTCAGACAGCTGAGTCTCCGTTAAGAAGGGAAGGTGAGGTTTAGAGGAGGAGAGGTGGTGTTCCACAGAAAGAAAATTTGAGGAAAGGCCGCGAATGTTGCAGAAATGAAGAAGTAGTGTCAGACAGTGGTTCTAGGCATGAGTCATGACCGGGAGAGGGGCGGATGGGGGCATTTGTGGTTCCCCCCCTGGGGACTCCGAGGCACTGTTAGTTTTAGCCATTTTCTTGATTTTGAAAAGGTAGTGTAGTGTGTACTGTGCATGTAGTTTGGTGGTGACAGTTAGAGAAACTTGTATTGGAGAGCATGCTGGCCTACTCTCTGTGTAAATGAAACACTAAAAAAGTTCAGCAAAGACGAATGGTCGGGAACTAGTCCCGAGAGCTGATGAAACGGGAACTCCAGCTATCCCTGTCATCAGCTTTCCATCCACCTCGGGAGTAGTGCCCGGTTCGACTGGTGCTACAGTTTGAGAATAACTGGTGTAAGAGAACAGGAAATGAGTGTTAATCGACTTTCCAGAAAAATTGATTCAATTTTCTGGCATTTTGAATTCCCCGTGGCTCCCAGATAATTGAGGTTCTACTTTGTGTAAATATCCTGGTATAGCATGTACAAAAATATGAAATTAGTGTAATATGAATAAGGAGACATGGCATGTGACAATGCCGTACATTTTTTAATTTAAATAAATGCAAGGAAGAAGGAACCAAAGGCCAGGAACCTGCAAACCGTTCCTTCCAAGAAAAAAACAAAAGAAGTACAAAAGAGGATCAAATTCAAGATCCGTTCATTTCGAGATGCCTGGACACGCTGCATTTGAAAGACTGGAGATCATAGGAAGTAGGAAATACAGACAGAGGGAGACAGTTCCAGAGTTGACCTGTTGCATAAATGAAGGACTGGGAGTAATGGTTAACTCTTGCAATTAGAGAGTTGGACAGAAAAGGAGATCATAGGAATGCAGACAGAGGGAGACAGTTCCTGAGTTGACCTGTTGCATAAATGAAGGACTGGGAGTAATGGTTAACTCTTGCATTAGAGAGTTGGACAGAAAAGGGATGAGAGTTTGTTGCTAGACGGGTGCTACGCCCTCATCGTAGAGGTGGAGGGATGCAGGCAGACAGTTCAGGAGAGCAGTGACCATTGAATTAGCAATAGAAAAAGATAAAGATGCAACAGTTCGGCAAAGAGACAGAGGTTGAAGGGAGCCAGTAATGGTAGGAGAGTTAATGAGATGAAAAGTCTTTGACTCCACCCTCTTTAGAAATGCTGTATGTGGGGAGCCTCCCCACACATGAGGTGCAAGGTGTAGTTTACCTAGGCAGGGTGTAAGCACAGAAACACAGTTCTTGAGGACAACAGGAGGGACTCCATCAGGCACATATGCCTTGTTAGTATTGAGGCCAGTGATCGCAGAAAATACATCAACTGAAGAAATTTTAATGTCAGCCATGAGGAAGTCAGAGGTCAGAGGGGGGAAGTGATGGAGGAACAGCACACTACACACTAGTGAATGTGCAAATGATGTTCTGAGAGTGCATCTGAGTGTACTACACCTTTTAAGGCTTCGAGATATACTGTACATAAGTGTACACTCACTTAAATAATTATCAGCACTCTTTTAGCGTGATAAAATTTGACACACTGGAGAGAGATCTGAATATAAACTCCTGAGTTATCTTGCCTGGTTGGTATCCCTGATTTGCTAACCCTTAGGGGTGTATTCATAGTGGCATCAGAGGCTTCATAGCACCGCTTTCTAAGTACAGTAAACCCTTCATAAGCCGAACTATATGGGGCTCTACCCTGGTTCGAATTACCGATTTTTCCGGCTTACTGAATTTTCACCCCCCAAAATTGCTAAGACAATACCTGTTACTTGTCCTTTCAACACTAAATTAAAGAAGCATATCTAAATAAATTAGTTATGACAAAAAACAATATAGTGCATTTAATATACATTTAACCCCTTCAGTGCTGGGTGTATTTTCATTTTGTTCTTGCTGCCACCAGACAATTTTAGTCAGTGTAGGTTGGATCTGTGGAAGTGCACGGGGTTGGTACAGCCTTCGTTAGCCCCTTCAGTATGTGAGTCCAGTCCTGAGTGCCATAAAATCGGCTGGAGGAAGCGTAAATAAAGTAGAAATAGACGTCACAGTACTGAAGTGGTTAATTGGTAGAAAATCATTCACAGAGGCAGTACCGACTGTCGGTAACGTGTGTTGGAGATGGATTTTCACCCCCCC
>JAGKTI010005483.1:0-14977 GCA_018397915.1 Birgus latro | reverse complement strand
AGGAAATTATGATTAACATTTAGGGTAATTTTTTAACCCATTTACAGCATGCTGAAAACTGGTTAGACATGAAAATCATTATGGAAATCATCTTTCACACAGTTTATGCATGAGATTAATGATATGGAAAGAAGAAAACAAGGAATTTTGATAAATTTAGGGTACTTTCGAGAATGATGCTGCCGTCCTGATGTATAACCCGCTCGATCATCTCAGACTGACAGTAAGACCTTGCACCTGACACCTTAGCACTTCCGGTGCACTTTCCACTCACCGGCACTTCTCACCAGCACTTCTCATAAGCACTTTCCACAACGTTTTCTTTCGCATACTTTGCATCACATCACTTCACTGCTCTGTGGATAACAGTAAATTCCCTTGTGATTTAGTGACGAGTCCTGGAGAATTTATTCAATCTCAGCATACTTAGGAGTAAACATCACCTTCCTCTCCACGTTTTGTCTGGTTTTCGAAGTGAAATCAGCTGTGTACTGCTGTAGTTTGTCTCGGGACTTCTTGATATCAAACAAAGTGGAGTGAGGGAGGTTGAATTCACGTAGGGTCCGTGATGTCGGCCACCCGACGTTCACCTTCTCCAGTACAACTCCCTCTTCTTCTCCAGAGTCAGAACCACTTTCTTCCCCTTTTCAGGTGGTGGGGCCATTATCACACACATGATGAAGAAAGTGAAGAGCAGCATCAAGCCCTGCAGTAGGTAGGGTATCACCACGAAACCAATCACTCCAGCTGCCATTTTCAGAGTGTGTTTACGAGCCAGGAGCAGAGCGAGAAATGAGACAGACAGACAGGCACGACGCGCGCGGGAAATTCAAACTGACACGGTCCCAAAAAATTGGATTTTTTGCAAAATTTTTTCGATTTTTTGGGCATTTGGGGGGTCGGACAGCCCACTATGTCCGAATAGTCATGCATCCGAATACTGGGCGTCCGAATAATAGAGAGATTACTGTATTGTTTTCCTTATAGATGCATAGACCTGTGGAATAGCCTGGACAAAGAGATCGTCCAGTCTAAAAACTTAAACGAATTTAAGACAAAATTTGACTTATTGAGAAACAGAGATGGGACCCCACGAGCATAGCTCATTTCCTCTATATCACAATTAGGTAAATACAATTAGGTGATTACGCAGTTGAGGCATCAGAGAGACAGCACGCGTATCATTTTGCTCTGCGTTGGCCACCCTTGACCACAACTGCCACACCTAAATAGTATCTTTTTATGAGTCAAGCTCTGTATAAGTTCAACTAAATGATGTTCTAATGTAGTAGAGCAAGAATAAGCAAAATTGTTATCCAGATAATGAAATACAACCAATTAGTACAAGAATCCGTTGACAACACATCATCAGCTGGGTGTCGTCTCTCACCAGGCTGGTAGCAGAGAGATGCAAACTTGTATGTAGTACTTACCTTTCTAAGTGAAAATTCCACAAGGTGAGCACCATATTTAGTAAAGTGAATATGGAAGGAGTTAAGAAAAGGGATAAAGCTAGAAAACAGGATGATGATTTCTACCCAGAACTGGTTGAAATGGAAGCATATTATAAATTAGTAGAGAAAGTGAATAAACTGGAGAAAACTTTTCAAAATGAAGCAGATGAAGTTAAGAAGCAGTTACACATGCAGAAGGAAGAAAATGAAAATTTAGTTAACGAATTAAGTGAAGCTTGGACACTGTTGGAGGGACAGAAGTCAAGAGTAAGAGCAGTGGAATGAGATATTTGAGAGGAGCATGTGGAGGCACATGGAGAGACAGACTGACAAATGAAGGAGTGTTGTGGTGTGGTTGTGGATGTGATAGGAAGCGTTAGGAGAAACACATTAAGCTGGTTTGGGCATGTGGAGAAGATTGTGAGTGAGAGACTGTCGAGGAGAGTGTATGTGAGTGAGGTGGAGGGGGGAGAGGGAGGGGGAGGCCGAGGATGAGATGGAGGGATGGAGTGGAGAGGTATATGAGAGAGGGGGGTGTGAGCTGGGAGCAGGGCAGTGAAATGGACAGAGCGACATGGAGGCGATTTGTTTGTGGCCACCCCATACGGGATTAAGGCGTCTGGCAACAGATAGGTAGACAGAATTATACAAAAAACACAACAGGAGATGAGCTGTCAGTCAAGGTAGGTTCACTTAGAAGGAAGATTAGTGAAATGGCAAGTACAGTTTTGAACCATGAGAGTTTTATGGAGGAGTTCAGAAATGATACAGAGACATTTAAGCAAGCAAGCAGACTGTTAGACCAAAGCAGTGATATAGAAGAGACGATACCCTAGACGAATGAAGTACTGCACAGTAATGAGAAATTGCAGAGATGAAGTAGAAACTACGTATTCTGAAATGACGAAAGTAAGGAAAGACAGAAACATACCTTGTAATTCATAGAAAAATAACATTTGAAAGGAAGTAAAAGAAATCATTAAAAACAACCCAAAACTGATCAAAGAGTCAGCAGATATCAGCAGATCTGTAATAATCACTGGTATAGATGAAGAAGAAATAAACAAAATTTCGAGAGACAAAAAGGAGATGGCAAATATAATGAACATATTGAAGGAAGTATTAGAGGAACACAAAAGGCAGGGGGAAATATGAGAGAAATAAGTCAAGGCCCCTGAAAGTAGCCTTCCAGAGTGTGGACACTGTGGAGGAAGTACTAAAAATCCAAACAAACTCATGGAATAAGGGAATTTAAAAAAGTATGGATAAATAAATGCCTAACTAAAGAGGAATTGGGAATACTAATGGAGAAGAGGGAGGTAACAAAAAGAAAGAACAAGGAAAAATCAGAGGAAGAGAAGAGTACATTTTTTTACAAAGTAATGGATTGCAGGTTTGAAAGTGGTACATGTCCAACAGGGAATAAAACTAGGGGAGGTAGTAGACACATGCTATGGCAAGTATATAAACAAGATGATTAGGCTGATATGGTCAAGTTTAGATGGAGTGGTGTCTAGATTATTAGAGATGAAAGTACCAAAGAAAGGAACAACATATTATTTACCTAACTGAAACAAAATTATTTACCCAACTGAAACAAACTTAACCCCAAAGATTTCAAACAATGCCCTAAACTTAGAGGAATACAATATATGGAGAAGAGACAGAAATATAAGAAAAGGAGGAATTATAATCTTAACAAAGAAAAATCTACAAGTCAGAGAAATAGAATTAGATGTACCCTCACAAGTAGAACAGATTGCATTAGAGATTAACACATCTGAAGGGAAAGTAATTGTCGCAAATTTATACGTTCCACCCAAAACAAACACTTGGGAAAGAGGCTAATATGAAGACCTAGCAGAAAGTACAATTCAGAGTTTAAGAACATTACTACATAGAATGGAAGAGGAATCTAAAAGAATTATATTAACTAGAGATTTCATTTCAAATATAAATTGAAATAACCTGGATGTAAGAAGCCTGGAAAGCCGTTGGGAACAAAAGCTCCTGGATCTTGTGCAGCAGTTTTTCCTAACATAGCATGTAAATGAAAACAGCAGAAAAAGAGGACTTGATGATCCATTAGTACTAGATCATATACAGGAAACCTTTCATAAGGCGAACCATATGGGGCTCTACCCTGGTTCGAATTACCGATTTTTCCGGCTTACCGAATTTTCATCCCCCAAAATTGCTAAATTACCGAATTTTCACCCCCCAAAACTGCTAAGACAATACCTATTACTTGTCCTTTCAACACTAAATTAAAGAAGCATATATAAATAAATTAGTTGTGACAAAAAACAATATAGTGCATTTAATATACATTTAACCCCTTCAGTGCTGGGTGTATTTTCATTTTGTTCTTGCTGCCACCAGACAATTTTAGTCAGTGTTGGTTGGATCTGTGGAAGTGCACGGGGTTGGTACAGCCTTCGTTAGCCCCTTCAGTATGTGAGTCCAGTCCTGAGTGCCATAAAATCGGCTGGAGGAAGCGTAAATAAAGTAGAAATAGACGTCACAGTACTGAAGTGGTTAATTGGTAGAAAACCATTCACAGAGGCAGTACAGACTGTCGGTAACGTGTGTTGGAGATGGATTTTCACCCCCCAAATTGCAATAACAATACTTATTACCTGTCTTCTTGACACTAAAGTAAAGGAGCATATTCTGTCTATCTATTGCCAGACGCCTCAATCCCGAACGGGGTGGCCACAAACAAATCGCCTCCATGTCACTCTGTCCCCTGCCATTTCACTACCACGCTCCCAACTCACACCCCCCTCTCTCATATACCTCTCCACTCCATCCCTCCATCTCATCGCCTCCATGTCACTCTGTCCCCTGCCATTTCACTACCATGCTCCCAACTCACACCCCCCTCTCTCATATACCTCTCCACTCCATCCCTCCATCTCATCCTCGGCCTCCTCCTCCCTCTCGCCCCCTCCACCTCAATCACATACACTCTTCTTGTCAATCTTTTACTCTCCATCCTCTCCACATGCCCAAACCACCTTAACGTGTTTCTCCTAACGCTTCCCATCACGTCCTCAACCACACCACAACGCTCCTTCACTTCCTCATTTGTTAGTCTGTCTCTCCATGTGACTCCACATGCTCCTCTCAAATAACTCATTTCCACTGCTCTCACTCTTGACTTCTGTCCTTCCAACAGGGTCCAAGCTTCACTTCCATATGTCAGAGTTGATATCACAATACTGTCATGTAACAACTTTTTCACTTCCATGCTCACCTCCCTGTTTCTTATCACTGCTTTCAACGAACCAGCAACCTTCCTTCCCTGCTGTACCCTTTCGAGCACTTCACACTCCAGACTACCATCCTTACTCATCACACTACCCAAGTACTTAAATTCACTCACATTCTCCATATCCTTCCCATCCAATCTCACTGTACACTCACTGGCTTCACTTCTCTCGAAGACCATCACTTTACTCTTCCCCACATTCACCTTTAGATTCCGTTTCTTACACACTCTCCCTAACTCATCTACCCAGCTTTGTAGCTCCCCTTCGTCTTCACTCAACAACACAGTATCATCTGCAAACAACAGTACAGGGAGTTTCCACACACTGCCCTCTCTCACTAGGGCCACTCCAGCATCCACTGCCCGACCTTGTATCTCTTTTATAACCCCATCCATATACAGATTGAACAACCATGGAGACATGACACATCCTTGTTTCAATCCAACCTTCAAATGGAAAGATTCACTCAGTTTGCCATCCACATGCACTGCAGCCTTAGCACCCTCATACATACTCTTCACTGCCTTCAACAGCTTCCCATCCACTCCATATATTCTTAATACCTTCCACAAACCTTCTCTATCCACTCTGTCATATGCTTTCTCCAGATCCATGAAAGCTGCATACAACTTCTTGCCCTTCTCTAGAAACTTTTCCACTAAGAATCTAAGAATGAATATCTGGTCTACACAACCTCTTCCCTTCCTAAAACCTCCTTGTTCTTCTCCAACTAATTCCTCAGTAATTTCCCTAACTCTGTCAATAAGTATCCTACCATATATTTTTCCTATTACACTGAGAAGGCAAATGCCCCTATGATTACCACACACTGCTTTTTCCCCTTTTCTTTTGCACAGAGGGATAATTATACCTGACTTCCAATCCTCCGGGACTCTACCCTCCTCCCAAGCCAATCTGCACACCTTCCACATCCATTCTATTACTATCTCTCCCCCATGCTTCATCATTTCACCACACACTCCATCAATTCCTGGGGCTTTCCCCATTTTAACTTTCTTCATTGCTTCCACCACTTCCATCCTGGTGATTTCTTCCTTTCTTCTAACAACCTTCCTTCTCCCTGCCATTCCCCAGCCACTTATACTTGCATTACTTTCATTCTCTATGTTCAACAGTTCATTAAAGTGTTCTCTCCATCTGTTTACTTTTTCTCCCTTCTCCACTAGTAATCTACCATTTTTATCTTTCACACCCCCACTGACTTCGTTGGCACCCTGTCTAGCTCTCTTTACCTCCTTCCAGAACATTTTCTTACATTCCCTCCACTTTGCACTCAAATTCCTTCCAAACTCCTCATCCACTCTCTTCTTACTCTCTCTTACTAATCTTTTCACCTCTCTCCTCCTCACTACATATAACTCTCTCGTCTGTCTCTCAGCTTCTTCGTTGCCCCTGTTCCTCATCCACTCATTATATGCTTTCTTCTTTTGTGCCACAGCCTCTCTCAGCTCTTCAGTCCACCATTCTGTTCCCTGGACCCCCTTTCGTCTTCTCTTCACCCCACACATCACCTCACATGCTGCACATATTTCTTCTGTGAATACCTTGCACACACCCTCCACGTCCCCCATCTGCTCTAATCGCTCCTCCACTTCCCTTCTATATTCAGCCTTTATTCCATCCTCTTGTAACTTTTCTACCCTCCTTGTAACACATACTTCCTCCTGTCTTTCCCTTCTTCTCTTCCTCCATCTTGTTTGGACTCTGATTCTGGCCACCACCAAGTGGTGGTCAGAAAGGCCACTCCCCCAACCTCTATATACTCTTGCATCCATTATACATCTTCTCATCCTTTCATCCACACACACATAGTCAATCATTGCCTTCCGTTCATTCATTCCCCGGTCCTCTTTTCTCACCACTCGCCATGTATACCTATGGATCATTTTGTGCCTGAAGAGGGTATTAACTACCACCAACCCCCTCCCAGCACAAATGTCCACTAAAGCACTGCCATTCTCATCCATCTCTGCAGGGACACCCCACTCACCAACCACTCCATCCACCTTCTCATTCCCCACTTTTCCATTCATATCTCCAATCAGAAACACACTCTCATTCCTTTCAAACTTTTCCAAGCAGGCTTCCACATTTGTCCAAAACTCTTCTCTCACTCTACTTACATGATCTTGCGTTGGCGCATACACGCACACAATTGCCCACATTTGTAGTCCAACATTCACTCTTACCCACACAATCCTTGACCCAACTAATCCATACTCTCTTACATTCTCCTTCCACCTGTTGCTCACAACAGTACACACTCCCTCTTTCGCCCTCTCATTCTCACCCACTCCTGCGCATATAACCCACCCATATTCCCATTCTCTCACACTCTCACCTCGCCATTTAGTTCCAGTTATTCCACATATATCCACTTTCGCACTCTCAAGCACCTGTACAATCTCTCTCTCTTTCACCTCATCATTCATACCCCTCACATTCCAGGTCGCAATCTTTATCTCGTCCTTTGTCCGTTCCTATATCGTCAACTTTTGGTCAGTCCTGGTCCAAGGCTTCCTGTTCGTATTTTTAGTTAGTTGTTTTTAAGGGGTGGGGCACTAACCCACCACCAACCCTTTTAGTCACCTCTTACGACAAGCAGGGATACTGGGGGAGAATTCTTGAAAACCCCCTACCCCAGGAGCATATACAGTGTATAAATTAATAAAGAAAGACAAAAAAGAAAGAATTCGGTGCACATAATTTGCCTTTCGTCAGAGGCAGTAGATCGTCGGCAGTTTGTTTTGTTTTTGAGACGGAGGTGGTGGAGGTGGTTTAACTCACACTTGAATGTAAATTCTAAAACGTACCCAGTATTTGTTTCACTCTATATTAAGAACTAAACTTAAATGTAATCACTATAATAGACTGCGGTGTAACACCTTTCGTTAGAGGCAGTAGATTCTTTGGCAGTTTGTTTTGTTTTGGAGACGGAGGTGGTGGAGGTGGTTGAGTTCATACTTTAACGTAAATTCTAAACAGTATCCAGTATTTATTTCACTCTATATTAAGAACTAAACTTAAATGTAATCACTGCAATAGACTGCATGTAACACCTTTCGTTAGAGGCAGTAGATTCTTCGAAGTTCGGCAGTTTGTTTTGTTTTGGAGACGGAGTTGGTGGAGGTGGGTGAGTTCACACTTTAATGTAAATTCTAAACAGTGCCCAGTATTTATTTCACTCTATATTAACCCTTTCACGCACGGTAAGTTTTAATAAGTTTCACGGCTCAGGATTTTATTCCCCCACTTGCTTCAGTGGCAGCCCGCGTGATGCAAATTTCACGTATTCTCGCCTCATTTTCGCCACCCAAACCTCAAAATATTGCCATGAAACCTACATTGTCTTATTCGCCGATGTTTGTTTTAGCTGACATCCAAAAGAAAAATAAAAGTACATTAGGCCACCGTGAATAAACATTTCGGAACATGCATCTCACTTCCCAACATCATCGTTCGAATGTTTTTCATCATACAGAAAAATGTTCTTAGAAGTTTTGATAGAGAATTTCATTAGCTTTTAAATGAGGTTTGTCCCGTTGTGATGTGATTTGTAGGTTTCGAGAAAATAGCCAAAAACTAAAAGCCATTTAAATTTTTTTTTTTTTTTTCAGGGACCTCTAGCTCAGAAGTTTTCTTGCCCACCTCATGTTTTTATTACATAATCTTATGTAGAATTTCATGAGCTTTCTCCTGATAGCCGGTTTATTTTGATACACCTTATAGTTCCCGAGTAAATCGCACAAAACTTCAGGGTACTCGCGGCCGCGGTGCACTTTCCTCTTGGACGGACAAAAACCGTTATAATTCCGCCTATGTAACAAGGACTTTTCATTATATAAATTACATAGGTATGTTTTATTCATACGTAGAATTCACTGATCTTTATCATGGTCCTTACAGGAAGTCGATTAGCCCAATAGCTATCGAGCAAACGGAGGTCAAAGGAAGAATACTTCCCCGAGCGGTGACAGCAAGAAATAAACACTCGCTTCGCGTGCCTGTACCCTAAAAACTTAGCTTCCCATGCCTTTCCCTTTTTATTTCTTTTCAAGTTCTGATGTTTACTGTTATATTTTTCCTCATGATGATGTCAAAACATCAACGCGACTATTACCTGGACCGAAAAGAAGAACATACCTTCAGGTTCACTCTCATTTATTCCAGTCTCACCCATACCTAAATATTTTCACTTGCTAGTGGTTTTATTTTGTCTTATTCAAAGTCTATCTGTAAAATGTACGAGGGTTTCACTTTTTATATTGCTATAAGAATGTCAACATCACCTCTAGTCTTTGTCATAGTTACTGATAATGAAGCTGTACTTTCTGGGCAAAAAAAAGAAGTGAAGAATATAGAGGTATTGTAGCAGGTAAATACATACAAATAAAAAAAAACTTCTGAATACTCACTTCCTCCAGGGGTGTTGAGTTGCTGGCAGGACCTTGTGGGGGTTGAAGAAGAGGAGTTATGTAGTGTGTGGGTGTGGGTGTGGGTGTGAGTGTGTGTGTGTGTGTGTGTGTAGGTGTGACTGTTTGTGTGTGTGTGTGTGTGTAGGTCTGACTGTGTGTGTGTGTGTGTGTATGACGATCTCTCGAGAGTACAACACAACTCAATCTATAGCACACACCAAGCTCGTTCGTGAACACAGGCAGCATGTTTCACGTATTTTCACACCAGTTCATATGCATTTATAACAAAAGTAACAAATTCCGTTCCTAAAAACCACCTCTAATGCTCCCTTCCCGACTATGGCATAACAGATAACACTTGCCCCTTTCAAGTCAATGACTATTACCGTATGTAAAGGCTCTTACGTGTATTTTTCCAATAAGCAAGCCACTGTATATATTTCACACAAATATACAGTCAAGGCTTCACTTTTTCATACATATATTTACCACAGCGCTCGTCTGTCAGGAGGTGTGAGGGAGGAAAGAGTGGTGTAACCCCGCCACAGTGAACCTTTTATCGCTGGTAGGCCTAACGGCTGATAACGAACACCAGTGCTTCTCTAGTTATATATCTATGTCCCACCAACATAATCATGTCAAAATATGCTCACAAATAATCTATTATAACACTGAGTCTAACAGGGGCTTTGCCTCGGGCGGGAGGAGGGAGAAATAATAAGATTTAAAGGGACACACACTCGCGCGACCTCACGGCTTGCCTGCTTGTCAGATACTGCTCTGCCTAGCTCCGGACACCCCCCCTACATCCCTGACAGTGTGGCCAATGACTTGCCTCGGATGAGACGCGCGGCCGCTAGAATGCATCCAAATTTCACGCAAATCGGCCCAAAACTTTATTTTTGGTTAATTTTTTTTGCTTTAAAACACGATTTGCGACCGTTTGCGTGAGCACAACCCATCATATGTAACGCAAATCGCGTTACCGTGCACAAAAGGGTTAAGAACTAAACTTAAATGTAATCACTGTAATAGACTGCAATGTGACACTTTCAGTAATAATAGTACTGAACTTTAATCATGATCACTTCACTGTCACACACACACATTTTTTTTTTTTTTTTTAGCTTCATTCTTTTATGACTAGAGGTGCCAGTATCACTTCTTTTAAGCTATGAACCTTCCATGGCAAGGCAGAAGGCAAAAGGAGAGCACTGCTCAGCACTAAATGAGAGTAAGAATGGCGCAACTACCATCTCCAAAAGCAAGCAGCAGACTGGCGCAACTACCATCTCCGAAAGCAAGCAGCAGACTGGCGCCACGTGTCTGCCTGGCGCCATTTCTCCCCCTACTTTCGCATTTTGGCCCACTTTCATACGTGGTCTTGGCCTGAGTTCGGTTAACTGAAAATTCCGGCTTCTGAAAGTTCGGCTTATGCAAGGTTTACTGTATTTACAAGGCAAGAAAATGATGTAGACAATATACCATAATGTATCACCCGTCATTCGGCAAAGTCAACCATTCGGTATTAAATTGCAACTTCAGGATTGCATATTACATAGTTACCAGTAGTGAGAGTTACAAAAAGAGCCTAAACTACAAAAAGGGCAACAACCATGACCTGAAGAAGTACTTCGTGCATAGATTAGGAAAAGGAACATAGAGGACAAGTTTTAAATGTTCTGTATAGAAAAGTCTGTTATTTTTATGAAATACAGTAGTCCAAAATTACATCCCCCAGCACAAAGAAACAGAAGTGAAAATAAAGAAATGGTTTAATACAGAATGTAAAAAATCAAAAGAAAAATTTGGCATCCTGTGGAATAGATTCAGAGAACACAATAGTGAGAGGGCATATAAAAAATGCAAATAGGCAAGAAATGATTATACAAGGATAAGGAGGGAAGCCCAAATACAGTTTGAGGAAGACATTATAAATAAAAGTAGTGATCAACCTAAGTTATTTTACAGCTACTTCCAGAGCAAAACCAAAATTAAAGATAAAATACAGTCCATTACAGATGAGGAGATCATCAGTACACAAGAAAAAGATATTTGTGAAGCAGTAAATAAAAATTTCCAATCAGTTTTTACAGAAAAAAATAATTTTGGAAGAGATGATATGGAACATGCATGCCCACACATATTAACAGATATACATATATCAGGAAAAGAAGTACAGGATGAGTTAAGTAAATTAGACAAAGGAAAAGCATTTGGTTCTGACAAAATTTCAGGTTGGGTGCTACATGAATGTGTGGAAGAGTTACTAGACCAACATATTTAACATTCAAGGATTCCTTAAGTCAAGTTCAACTGCCTGATATTTGGAAGAAAGCAAACATTGCTTCCCTATTCAAAAAAAGGGAATAGACAGAATCCACTCAACTACTGACCAAGTATCACTAATCATTGTTGTTTGATAATAGAAAAGTTGATAAGAAATGTTTGGGTAAACCATTTAGAAGAACACAGTATGATAACAGAAAGGCAGGTCGGTCTTAAAAAGAAAAATCATGGTTCTAATCTATGAAGGTACTATGATGAGTTACAGAAACATTACAGAAAAGAGTACGGGTAGACAGTATCTATTAAGATTTCAAGAAGTCATTTGACAGAGTACCACACCAAATACTTTTATGGAAACCGTACCATCAAGGAAGAATCCGGGGCATCCTGTACTGTTGGATGTAGGATTTTCTGAGAAGGGAAGTGAGAGCAGTACTATGGGGAAATTACTGTTCATGGAGGGAAGTGACTAGTGGAGTTCCACAGGACTCAGTGCTTGCACCAGTTATATTTTTAGTACAGTACAGTACTTCCTCCAATTTTGCGAGAATATGGTCGACAAAAACCCTCGCAATTTCAAAATTCGCAAAATTCAAACAATTAAATATATGAAATAAAGGCAAATTGGTCGACATCACCCCAAGGTAAGCACTTTTTCCCACTCTTTCTCTTGACTCTACCTCTTAATTTTACGATGATAAATGAAACAAACATGAACTGATGTACTGTACAGTGATATTAATGAGAAAACATCATAAGTAAGAAAAAGAAATGCATTTACACTGATGTGAAGATTGGCGTGGTGTACGGGACTGGTGGTGGGGCGAGGCTTGGCTACTGTGGCCCCGCTGGGCCTAAGTCATCACTATCACTGTCGGCAGATATTTCCACATCTTCCTGTGTTTTTTCTGCCTCTCTCATGAATCCCTCGAAGTCAGAATCGTCACTGGGGTCATCAGAATTTAAAAGGTTAGGGATGCTAGGATCGCTGGCTGCTTGGGGAGGGGTGGCAGGACAGCTCGTCGATGGGGCAGAGTCTCTTCGGGTTCTCATTAATTTTGTGATTAGAGACTGCTTCCTCTTGTTAACCTCATCTCTGTGGAGGTCAGCATAAAAACAAAGGGCCCTGTCAACACCGTGGCATGCTTCCTGAGCCCTAAATTTGTCACATTCGTTATTCACAATGGTTTTTTTCAGCTGGTCAGTGACGGCGAGAATATTGGCCAGGTTATGCATCGTTAATTCTCAGCCGCTTCTCTTTTATGCTGACCTCAACAGAGGTGGGGTTAACAAGAGGAAGCAGTCTCTAACCACAAAATTAATGAGAACCCCAAGAGACCCTGCCCCATCGACCAGCCATCCTGCCACCCCTCCCCAAGCAGCCAGCGATCCTAGCATCCCTAACCTTTTTCATTCTGATGACCCCAGTGACGATTCTGACTTCGAGGGATTCATGAGAGAGGCAGAAAAAACACAGCAAGATGTGGAAATATTTGCCGACAGTGATAGTGATGACGTAGGCCCTGTGGGGCCACAGTAGCCAAGTCTTGCCCCGCCACCAGTCCCGTACACCACTCCAGTCTTCACATCAGTGTAAATGCATTTTTTTTTTTCTAATGTTTTTTACCTATGATGTTTTCTTATTAATATTAACTGTACAGTATATCAGTTCATGTTTGTTTCATTTATCGTCGTAAAATTAAGAGGTAGAGTCAAGAGAAAGAGTGGGAAAAAGTGCTTACCTTGGGGTGAATTCGACCAATTTGTAGTCAGCACTGCCTCACTCGCCACTGAACCTGATGTGTTTAAACCTGTTCCTTTTGATGAACTGGCATAGCCACCCACTCGATGCCTTGAAAGGTTTTGTTGGAGGATAAATGGCTTTTTTAAGGCACGTGCGATAGAATATCTTTGCCTGCTCCCTTATATGGTGCCCATCTAATGCAACCCCTTCCTTTTCCTTTCTTTGAATGTAGTGAGCAAGATATCTTTCCATCTTTACTAGCACTTCTTTGTTGTCCACCAGCATTCTACCATCAAATTGAGCACCTCCATAGTTCTTCGCTGCTTGCTTGATTTGTTCACTGTTCTTTAAAACAATTCTCACTGTCAATTCACCAACACCAAACTCCTGACCAATAGCAGAATTACCTTCACCTGGTTTATTTCTTTCAATCATTTTCAGTTTGGTCTCCAAACTTATTTTCTTGTTCTTCTTACCCGTTGGCGCCACGATAACACTCGTGCAAGGTTAGACTGCTGGGGTATTGCGAGGAGCACAACGAAATTGTGAGGGTCAGTGACCTTGGTTGGAAACAGATGCAAACAAACGTGGAGGGGCGGCAGACCACTGAACTAGGAGGCTCAGTACGCCCAATGAACCATGACGTCACTACTCGGGGTGGCAAAGTAGTGCGGGAAGACGACTCTCTCACCACTCAACCTCGCAAAGTGTGTGATCGCTCGCAAAGTTCATAAATGTTAAAAAATACATGACTTTTGGAACTACCTCGCAAAATTGGTGAATCGCAAAGTTAACATTCGCAAAGTTGAAGGATGTACGGTATATACATAAATGACATAGACAGGAACATTGGAAGTGGAAGCTATCTAAATATATTTGCTGATGATGCAAAAATACAAAGGAAAATTACTAACGCAGATTCTTGCAGAGAGCTACAAGAAGAATTAAATGAACTTCATGAATGGCGCAATAAATGGCAAATGGAATTTAACCCCTCCATGGCCGCTGGCGTCAAATGACGCTTGGCCGATCAGTGGCTGGTGCCGTAGTTTGAGCGTGGCCTATAAGAAACGGCGAAAATTTTTGTGAAGTGAATGAACGTTCTAAATGTCTTCAGACTGACCTACACTACACTTCCATACATCCCATCAAGCAGCTCAGAGCCTACTGCTGTGATGGGTGGATTTTCGATTTTTTCACTCCCAGCCATGCCTAATCAAGCACAACTACACCCATTATCTCGACCCAGGCAGAAAATATCATGTTTGTCTACTTTTGCAAAACACACACAACCACCTGTTTATGATTATGAACTAATACAGGCACAAACAAAAAAGACATGGTAAAAAGTGAAAAATACATTTTTGTCTTGGTATCTTCACCTATTTGCTCAAGTTTGTTGTAATGGTTTGGATCATTCGATGCAGTGCTACTTGTAGAAAACTGTGAAAACTTCCGGGAAGTGAATGAACACCTGGGACACGAGACTGACCTTCAGTTCACCCTCTCACGCATCCACTCTCAGTTCGACACCTGCTGCTGTGAGGTGTGGGTGCATGATTTTTTCGCTCATGGCCATGCCTAAAAACACATTACAGTAGGTGCGGAAAGTGTTGATGCCATCTTAAAAAAAGAAAACATTCTTGTGGTTAGCAAGGAGAAACAAATAAATCAACATTCACCATTGAATTTAGTATTTACTGGCATTCCCCTTCACCTTTATTATCTTCTAAAGGCGTCTGGGGAGACTGATGGCGTAGTTTTGCAGAACAGACGGAT
>JAGKTI010005482.1:28658-40811 GCA_018397915.1 Birgus latro | reverse complement strand
GAGAGAGAGAGAGAGAGAGAATTTTAGTGGAATAAATCTCACTCCTGTGACATCCTTTATTATTATTATTATTATTAACGCTATTATTTTTTTTTATTGTTACTATCACCAGTTTCATGGAGCTTAGGAGAGACTGCTCATCGTAGAGAGCTTAAACAGAGCTTTTCGTAATCCTTGCTCCCTAACACTTCTTCCTTAGCAATTTATTTTTGGATATGGGTGGTTAATATCCTTTTGTAAGTTATTTATGCACGGTATGACGATATCAGAAGGATTTATGTAACACAGAAGAGGTCAGTAAGGTGTAATAGAAAAAATAAATCGTTTAAGAAAAGGTGTTTGGGAGCTTCTGAAAGGAGCAAAAAAGAAAATAACATACACAACGCCCTCGACAAGAAGGAATTAAATCTCTCAACATCTAAACACGCTATGGAAATCGTCTTCAATATATTAACCTCCTTAAGCTCGGGCCAACTCTAGTATATCATTAAACTAACGTCAGGAGATTTTATTAAGCTGAGAGTGAGTCATAAGAGTCTGAGAGTATTTAATGGTGGTACGGTTAACCCTCTGATGACCAGGGCTTTAACACTTCATTCCAACTGACACTAGACGATTTTATTCATCTGTCAGCGAGTCACATGATTATGCTAGTGTGATTATACCGGTATCATTAACCCTCCCACGATCAACACAGCCCCAGTATTTTAATCCAGCTAATGTCAGACGATTTTGTTCAGCCGGGAGTGAGAGCCATATGAGTCCCGGAGCACGTTATTCTTTCAACAAATACCCTCCATCTCGCCTACTCAAGCACTTCGAATAAGGGTAGAATTAATTATCCTACAAAAGTAAACATACAGGTGTGAGTAGTAATAATTTAATTGATCTTCATCTTCTAAGAGGTTGCCATTTTAAGCGTAACTGGCAAGGAAAACACCCCATACACATTCCCCCCATTTTAAGGCAATCGTCGAGTTATAAATCCAGGTCCTTAAATACTGTTCCCATTCCCCCAGACTTAAGGGAACCGTCGAGTTATAAATCCAGGTCCTTAAATACTGTTCCCATTCCCCCAGACTTAAGGGAACTGTCGAGTTATAAATCCAGGTCTTTACTTTCTGTTCTAGGTGCTAATGGTGTGATTAGCTTCCCGTGAGTGTCGTATTACTTCCCTTTTATAGATCATCACCTGACTCTGTCCCTGGGATGTAAATTTACTTCCCTGTCATACCGCATCACTGACTCTGTCCCTGGCAGTGTATCAAATTACTTCCTTGTACTTCCTTGTAAGAATCTAGAGCATCATCTGACCCTCCCTGGGCTGTAGCGGACCAAAGGACTTGTTGTAGGAGGTTGCAGGAAAAAAAAAAGTGTAAAAACAGCGGTCTTATGACACCGCGTGGCCAACCCAGACATAGAGGAATCATATATATATTTGTACATACCTGCGTGTGTATACATATATATATGGAATCGGAGTCCAGCATGTAGGGTAAATATAAACCTAACTAAGAACAATTATGAATCACTATAAACTCGCTAACCACTTAAATGAAAACCCCCTCTAAAAAAATTAATTCCATTCCAGCCTCCTCTCCCCTTAACTACTCCTGTTGTATAACTTAACAACCTCTTCGTCACTCATTCATACCACAGTGTTACTTACTGCCTCCATCATACTTTAACTGCTTCCACATAACCAAAATTATGTCAGTGTGTGTGTCACAGCTAGTTCATTGACTTAGCTTTGAGGGTCAGAGTTAAAAAGTATGATTATGAGGGATATGAATTATTCTCTAAAGAAATTGTCAGCTTTCATTTACTTGCATATGCACGTGTATACTAATGGATGATAAAGTGTTTAATATATTGGGATTCTGCTTAGCTTTAGGCACATACGATATAACCCCCTAAAATGCCATATAGATATACGTGTTTTTAAATATATTCAAATGATCCCGTGGAAAAATTTCAGGAATATTTCTTTCATACATTCATTATTCACCACATATATCTACAGTAAATATGTATACAAGTTGATATGGTATACACATGCATATGCAATGTATAACAGCAATAGAAGTTCACTGTAATTTTAGGTCCAACTAACCAGTACGTAAAGCTATTAAACAAAATCCAAACTTCCCACTACCCTTTGCTGTCAGGCCTAGTCAATTGTTATGTTCCTAAGTTTGGATGACTGAATCCTTGTTCATCAATGTTGCTCAATAGCTTCAGTCTGATAGCATAACCATTACTAATGACCTATTGCTTTTTGTTTAATTTTTGTCTTTTTCCTGAAGCTTTAATTACTAGTTTAGACATGTTTTCTTGTTTTAGGATGAAAAGAACCAAATCCTAACTACAAACGTATGGTTGAATATGGTAAGTTTTCTGGGTGCCTCGACACGCGGCCATACTTTGTGTGCTCACCACAACTAACTCTCTCTGAGCTACCATGTCCAAATAGCAGGGGACAAACACAGGCCCGAACCACTAAAAGTAGTAATTGTGCACTCCAAGCCTAATTTAAAGAGTCCACTCCCCCCGTGCCGTCGATGCATTCGTGTAACCACCACTATGTCGTAAGTACCTCTAGATACAAATACCGTTCAGTGATCACTTACACTTTGCACTAATTTTGAGCTCACAACTAATCCCATGCATAGTAGCAAAAGTCTCCCTTTCACAAAAGTTGCCACTTAGAAGGAAATGGGAGTCTCTGCTTTCCATCTTTATTTTATTTTTGTTCATAGCTTCTGAGACCTTCAAGCTCCTAGTCACACACACACACACACACACACACACATACACGCACACACACACACACACACACACACACACACACACACACACACACAGAGACTCCCCTTTGCCCTAGGTGATACCCAGGGCACAAGGGCGAGGAAGGGCATGGAGGACCCTGCTGCCTGGACGTGGTATGTCTCGTGCTCTGTCATTCTTGGGCAGGCTATGATCTGGTCCCGTTTGTCTTGGAGTTTGCCCAAATTGACAGGCAGCCTCAATGTACTTTTGTGTATGCAGAGAAAAATGAGGAATGCGGCCCACCCCCTTTTGCTAGTCTCTCTTTTTTTATGCATTTTCTCTTTAAAAAGTTGGTCTCTGTCGTCCTTCCCTTTCTTCGTTTTCCTCATTTTTCTTGCTATGGCGTCCCTGTTTCAGTGTGTAGTGGCAGTCATTGGGGAAATGAAATCGTTATTACAATATGTTTTCTTTTTATTGCTTTAAGGATGAGAAGAATCAGCTCCTAATAACAAACACATGGTTAAAATTGGTAAGTTATTAATATCTTTAACTTAACAAAGTGAGGATAAATAAAGTTGTATGTTAAATAAGCAAACTATTATTCATAAAAGAAAATTAAATTTCAGCCTCATGCTTGACTTAAAGAATTCTAATAATACACATCTAAATGCTTTAATGAATGGCCCAAAAGTTATTAAATTCCGGGGATTTCCTGAGCAGAGACAACTTAGTTTATCCTCCAAGCTAATATTTCGACGTTTTCTCTGACTGAGTCTTCAGTTCTCTGTGATCAATACCCTATACTTCATTGACTCAAGAATATCTCGTTGTATTACAATACCTCTAATATAAAGCATTGTGCATGCAATATTAAATTAACATACTAATTGTTCATTACATACATCTCCGTCACTAACAGTATGCTAATTAAGCATTATAATAATGCACATTCTCGACATTAAATAAGCTAATCGGGTTTCCCCAAGAATCTAGACTGAGTATTGCAGCTTTGGCAAAATGCAGATATTAGATTATGGCTTTGTCGTAGGCTTGATCAGTTGCTGTTTGTCAGTAGAGTCTTACTTCCCAGGGGGAAACGAAAGAGGGCGACCATTGCTTGTTGCTTCTCTTGACACCGGCAGGCGAATGATGGAGGACATGCTCACTTTCTCTACTTACTCACCTTTACACACTAATTCTCACCGAGACAGAGAATGTTCAGTGCCTGTTCACTTATTTTTTTGCTCCTCACGATAATCTAGGGCTTGTCACTCCATCCTTCACAGTGCAGCAGTATTGAGCTCAGTTCTAATTGTATAAGGAAGTTAATGCATGCCTTTGTAAGCTGTATTGCAAATTTACAGTCAAAAGTACTCACTAATGATATTGATATTGTACTAATGTATACTTCTATGTCTGTAAGCTAAAGAGTTCCCCCCTTGGGCCCCTTGAGGTCTAGTGAGTCTGTAAGGTCATTATCCACACTTTAGTTTGTTGCATCATGAACGTGAAAATTGCATAAAGTTACAGTTTAGTTCTCCATGTCATGCAGATGATAATGCTGGATATATATGACTTCCATGGCCCTCACTTTAGCAGTCATCTCACACACCGCCCCACCCTCACCCCCACCCTTCAGGAATGGAATGATGTCAACCTACGGTGGAATGAGTCCGATTATGCTGGTGTGAAGGACCTCAGAATTCCACCTTATAAAATATGGAAACCAGATGTTTTGATGTACAACAGGTGAGTCTCCGGTCTATTTGTTATCCCAGGACACCATACGTAAATATACTTAAGATTTTCTCAGTAGATTTATGTATTTCTCGAAAGTACAAAGAGTAATAAAAAGTAAAGGTAATCAGGAAAGTAACATAAACATACATAAAGATAGGTGTAGAATTCTCCAGACCTAAGTTCCAAGTCCTATGGGCCTTATTCTAGATGGCGCAGGCTTCGTAGCACTTGTGTCTTAGCGATTTACTAAGGCTATTTCACCTCAACAATGTAATGTCATGTTATTTATATCTTTTCAATATCGCCATACTTGCATCAACAACATTTAAGAAGATACTGGAGTGCAATATCCAGAATGAACCACTAAGGACGAGTTGCTACGAAATTTCCACGACCACTTAGAGTACGATCCTATAGCCGAGTGTATGTGTAAATGTGAGAGTGTTTGAGCTGCTGGTGGATAGCTTCACGTGCGCATGGACCTACACCCACATAGTTCTGGTACATTGGCCCATTCAACATCTTCCCAACTCGTCTAGGCCCTCTAAACCGTATCGCTGTCGACATTCCATTACTCACTCCACCTCCCCACTCAGCCAGACTGCCTAGGGAAAAGCTACTACTACTACCAGTCCGCTTGAAACTAAACAATATACAAGTCGACATTCCCATTACAACAAATTCGACTGCCCTACATTATGTCAGCTGACATTCCCATAACATATTCGACAGCCCTACAATATACCAGTCGACATCCCCATAACATAATATTCGACAGCCCTACAATATACCAGCCGACATCCCTTAATATATTCGACACCCCTACCTATCGATTCCCTCACAGCATCCTCCTAATTAAGACTGTCCCCATGACACTAAATAATACAACAATGCACCTGTCTAATCCCCATACCACATTCGACCTTCCACTTAATCAGTCCCAGGAGCGCAGTAAAAATATACCAATTGCCCAGTCGGTGTTAGTAGTGTCCATTAGGTCAAATAATTCAGTAGTTCATGGACTTCCCAAGAAACCACCGAGCTAAAAAAAGAGACACATTATCAGCCAGGTTATGGACCTTAGTACCCGAACAACTTAAAAGAAGTGTATTAGCCTACCCCAAATCCATGGAGGCAATAGAGATAAAAGTTAGTTTACACTGCTAATACTCACAAAGCTAATACACAGCTAATACGAAGGGTAGTATTAGCCTTGCTCAAATCCATGGTACCTACAAAAAAAAAAAAAAACAGGGAATACATCATAAATATTCACGAAACTAATAAGGGTAAAAATATATCCCCCAGTTCATATTTCCTGTCCCTAAAAAACGAATAAACGTTAGATCAGAGCAGAATTAGGCTAGTGACAATCCCAGTACCCACATACCTCATACGTGACAGTTTTACTCCAGTCCACATCCCTCACCGCCCCACAAAGCTAATATCTTGGACAGAAGAACAATATTTTATCCAAGTCTACATCCCTAGCACATCCCCAGTACCCACAGAGTTAAATACAGGCCACTCTACATCTCGAATACCCATGCGGCTTAATGTAAGTCAGTTTATATCGCAATACCCACAGACATAATAAGAACAGTATTAGCCAAGTCGAATACCCTTGTACCCACACAACTAATCAGGAGATCAGTAAATACAAACCTCTCTACATCCCTAATACCCAGAGAAATACGCCCATCTGTGTCCCTAATACTCAGAGAAATACGCCTGTGTCCCTATACCCACAAATACATCTATCTGTGTCTTTAATACCCACAGAAGTACACCTATCTATGTCCCTAATACCCACAGAAGTACGCCTATCTATGTCTCTAATACCCACAGATAATACAAAGATAGTACTGAACAAGTCGACATCCCCTGTACCCACAGAACTAATATCAGGATAAGCATTAACTCTGTCCAAACAAAGGTAGTGACAAAATTAGTCTAGTTTACAACCCTAATACCAACAGATCTAACAGCAGTAACAGTATCAGGCCAGCTCATACCTCCCAGTGCCCTACAAAACTAGTAACAAGAACAGCAGACTAATACTTAGGTAGAGGGAACATCTTTATGTACACGAACCTCTGCATAAAGACAGGATAATCCCAGCCCATATCCCCAGTGCCCCACAGACACAATAACAGTAACAGTATTGACCCAATTCATAACCCCAATACCCACAAAACAGAAATAACAGTAATATAAGTTCAGTCCATATCCCAATGGCCCATCAAATCTCATAAAAGGAACAGTATTAGACCAGTTCACATCTTAAATATCCACAGATTTCATAATTACAATATTCGACAAATCGGCACCCCTAGTACACATAAAACTAGTCACGGAGACAGTTTTTTCCCAGTTCACAATCCCAGTTCCCACAGATCTAATATTAAAGGTCAGTTTGTTTTTACCTGACGGAACTCGCCAGTCCACATCTTGAAAATTACGTCGAAGTTGTGTGAAATTCGATGAAACACAATTATAAGGCAAAAATGAATCAGCTTTGTTATTAGCTAAATCGATCTCCCAGTCTGACTACACCTGGCCATCAACCATGCTGAAAGGAGTTAGAGATCTTCGTCAGGTTAGAACAAACACGCTGTGGTACCCACAGTTTCAGTAATGGTAGGAGAATTGCAGTAGGCCACTTCATATTCCCGCACATGCCCCACACGTCTAATTCATCGGCCCCCACTCCCCACAGTGCCGACGAGGGCTTTGACGGGACGTACCAGACGAAGGTGGTGGTCTCCTCGAACGGCAACTGCCTGTACATCCCGCCGGGCATCTTCAAGTCCACTTGTAAAATAGACATCACCTGGTTCCCCTTCGACGACCAGCGGTGCAAGATGAAGTTTGGGTCGTGGACGTACTCAGGCTGGCAGGTGTGGTGGTGTGGGGTGAAAGGGATGGGATTATTTCGGGCTGTAATTTCCTATGCATTGTTTACTGGCTGTCGTTTGCCTTATTATTGTCTCCTATACATATTCTCTCTTCTCTTATGTAGTATTCGTAAGTACTCGGTCAGGCGGGCGTGGTGAAGTAGAGGTGAAAGGGATGGGGTGCTTCTTTAGGGGTGCAACTTCTTGTGCATTTATTCACTGTCTTGTGCACTATCCTCCCTTCATATGCAGCCTCTACGCTCATACGTATTCTTCTCTCTCATGGGTATATTTCGCTTTTATGGATTAACCACTTTTATTTGCACGCCTCATTTCATGACCCATTCTTCACTGTCAGTCATGGAGTATGGGAAATTGTGCTACTTAGAAGGCATAATTTCTTGTGTATTAGTCACTATCTTGCTCACTAACCATTTTCATCCATTCTTCACTATTGTACACTCTTCCTTGTCAGTCACGGAGTTGAAATATGGACAGCGTCTTAGGGAGTACAATTCTTGTTCATACTCTACTGTCTTGTATATTAACCACATTTTCTGTGTGATCTACTCCTTCAAGCGTTATCTACTCTCTCGTGTTCTTCTTAGTTCCTTCAATTCCTTCTGTAGTCTTCACTCTAAGACGCTATTAACTCTGTTATGCATTTTTCACTCCGGTAGTAATGGAGTGAGAGAATGAGGTGGGAGAAAGACGACATCGTTGTGACTAGATTATAGTTAGGTTCTCTCTGTTTTCCATATCACACTTTTACACATTATTAAACTGCATATCCAAACACTATGAAGCTCAACATCTTATTTATAACACAACATTAAGTTCTTTGACCACTATCAGGTTTCACATGCTATTTACATAGCGCACTATTCGGTTTCATATATTTTCCCAAATGTCACGGTTCCATATCTAAGGTTTCATATTTTACAATGCACAAATTAGTTCCATTCCATACAGACAACACTTTGGCATTCCATATCCGAGAGTCTTTTTCTTATTTACAATTTACTATAAGCTTCCATATCTCCTTTACAATATATTGTCGGCTGCAATTACGTCATATAGTCAACACATGGCCGCTTAGTGGTCTAGTGGGCAAAGGCACTCCAACAAGATATGACTAACAGGGATTGAAATGCGAGGGAAGGTTAGAATTATTTTTCACATACTACTACTCAAGGCAGCTGATCACTCTCGCTATAACTGGCTGCACTGGTAGTCTATCCCCGTGCCCTCGAGCAAATGATGGGAAATAAAGGATAAAACACCAGAATGGACAGATTAGACTAACCATCCCATTCTTTCCTTACCACAAGATTAGTTTCCACAAATTCATCTTTCACTCTTGGGGTACTATGTTTAATCTGTCACGCACATCACATCTCCCAGTTAACAATGCACTCTTCCACACGATTCAGGTTTCTAAAGTTGGTTCTCTATGCACTTTTCCTCGTCAAGCATTCTTTCCAGCTTTGCTCTGTCACCCAGTTTTATTTCTGTGATGTCTCTTATCTCTCTCAATCCTTCTCATCTTTTGCAGTTTATTTGATTCATTCACCTGTACCACTTTCTTCCACTCTCGTCTCTTATACGTCAAACGTTATCATAACCAGATGCTTGTTTCTAATTTCACTTTTATCAATAGCACTCATATCTGTCATGTGTGGTATTATCCTCGTCAGAGATATTTATCCCTGCCATACTCACTTATCACTGTCATCCACTTTTATCTGTATTGTATTATTTCATCATGCAGTTATTTTGGTCATGCAGCCTAATCGCCTTCATGTATTATTTCCATCACATATCCTTATCTCTCTTACCTAATTCAGTCAAGCACTACTCTCTGGTATGGCTTTCACGACTTTATTGAAAACTTTCACTCATCTCTTGTGCTTCAGATTTAATTTTCTTTGTTACTCAGCCATGCACTCTCAGGTCGCTTGAGGTCGGATGCATCTCATAAAGAAATTATCATAGCCTATCAAAGCTCTTGGATTTGGGGGTGTTAAGTATTAGAGAATCTGTGTTTCTTAGTCATTGGTTATATTAAAAAAAGAGCTCTTGTATATAAATCAGAATTCAGTAGCGCTAAGCATGATTTATATGTGTATTTGAGTGGATTTGAATTGTGATGTACTGGTGTTGATTATATTCTTATGTTAGGGGTTCACGCTGCACCTTCTGATGTTAAAAATAAATTAACTTATTCCTTCTGAACATTAATTTTGAGGAAGAATATTGTTTCACTAATTAACAGAGTAGCCTCTTAATGACTCCTTCAAGAGCTATTTAGTGATTCTTCTGTTAGCTGTTCGTGGGTTATTCTGAACTGACTGTTCAATATATGGACCTTGCAATGATTCACCTCCAAGCAGGGTACTATAATTCTGAAGAGCCTTTGGTAAATAGTTTGTGAATGCAATATTTACTCGCTCTTCCATGTACTTTCAATTATACGAGGCAGCGTTTCCATTCTTAGGGAGGTCTCAATTAGTTCTTAAGGCATTTAAAGACTCAAGCAGACTTCAATGTTTACTTCAGGCAATGCTTTAAAGATTCTATCAAGTAACCTTTGACATGTTCTAGCAAAAACTCTTTTTTTTTCAAGCTACCATTGCCATTTTTCTAAGCAGTCTGTCAATGGGTCAAACAATACGAATTTCTGCGCATCCTTTCATTGTATTCAAACAGATTGGCCAACATTTCTAAGCAAAATTTCAATTACTGAGACAACAGATTTTTCAAGCAGCACTTTCAATGATCAGTTATAACAAATACTCTTTTAATTAGGAAAATATCTTGACCAGTTTTACTAAGTAATCGTGAATGTTTTAAAAATCCTTAATTTCTGAGTGGCTTTTCAATAATTTAAACAGCCTAACCAGTCTTACCAGGTAGCCTTTTTAGTACATTAAAGAGCATGTATTTCTAATCAGATTTTCAGTGACTAAAACTATGTCCTGCCACTGTTCCTAATCACTCCTTTCCCTGAGTCCCCCTACTAAAGTTCGTCCACTCTTTCAGCTCGATCTTCAGCTTCAGAACGAGAAAGGCGGCGACCTCAGTGACTTCATCAAGAACGGCGAGTGGGACCTTATTGGTGAGTGGGCTATCGGGTGGGCGTGCATGAGGCTGTAAATGGGCGTGAACGACGAGGTGAGTGGGCGTGCATGGGGTTGTTAGTGAGCGTGAATGAGAGTGAGTGAGCGTGCATAAGGTTAGTGGGTGTGGATAAGGGAGTGAGTCTGTGTGAGTGAGAGAGTGAGTGGGCGTGCATAGCGGTGTAAGTGGGTGTGGATATGGAAGCAAGTGGGTGTGTGGATAAAGAAGCAAGGAGTGTAGACAGACTGGATAAGTGAATGAGTGGGTGTGGCAGTGAGTGGACGAGAGAGGGAACTAAGTGGTGACAGAGCATGCGATATACAAGGTCTTTGAAAGATTATGAATTATTACCCACTTTATGAAAATTTACTGTTGTCTTTAGAAGTGGTAATATTTTTCTTAACTACCTGTACAGTCGCAGTCAAAAAGTTCTTCCACACAACCGTGATTCGGAACTAACTCGAGACTCTAACTTGCTCCATCACTGTTTTTTAGATTAGAAGGGTCTCGCTTTCTTCTGACCCAATTTGGAGACGGTGTAGGGGAACTTATGACAACGACTGTACATAAGCGTCGTGGCACTGTGTGTGTGTGTGTGTGTGTGTGTGTAAGAACAATATACAACTCATCTGCTGAGTTATATGTTAAAATCAAATAGTAACTGATGATAAGAGGATATATATTTACTGTGTGTGTGTGTGTGTGTGTGTATGTGTAAGACCTATATATATCACATCTGCTGAGGTATATGTCAAATTAAAATTGTAAATAATGATGAGAGGATAGAAATTTTTTTATTGATATTTAGGCCTAGGTTACCTTAGACAAAAAGTTGTTGAAGCGTATTAAAATCTCTCGGTAACAATAATCAGACAATTGAATTAATACAGAACGTACAGTTTGAAGAGAAATGGACGATTCATAAGTACTATAGCGAAGATGATGAACTTACCTTGAATCTGTGCTAATTAATGCAGTGTTGTACAGGTAGGGACAACGATCGCCTACTGTTCCACTGAGTCTGCTTCACTTTTAAGGCTTGTCCGTCACTTTCCTCCCTGACGCATCATATCTGTGGGCAAAGAAACATATCAAACCTCTTTAAAAACATAAGGTACCAAAAAAGTGTGAAGAAGAATGACATAAAAAAAAAGTGTGAAGACGAAAGAGTTATTTAACTTTTGTCAGATACATTATTTTGTTACAAGATAATTACCCGCCATATTGTCAACATGTTTATTAAATTTTATTATTTTTTGAAGTAATAAAAGTTTAGTCTGAAGAGGACATGAAATAATTAGCTTTGTCACTAGGAATTTTAATATTGTCACATATTTAAGGTACTTCATTAAAATGCATAATAATTTATTTTCGCATTATAGATGGTTTAGATAGAGATAATTAATTTTTATGGCCAGCAACACAACCACTTGACTCCTTCAATATGGGGACTTTTTTTTTCTTTTTTAATATCTGCTAATGCCAATGATTTAATTCAGCTCAGGACTGGCTTCTCGAGCTGAGGAAGTTAGTAGTAGTCTTTATTTAACTTCTTCAGTAATAGGGTGTTATTCTGAGCTAAATAAAGTCTTCTGGTGGTAGCAATAATAAATTTTAAAAGGATGTC